>JAJQKJ010002309.1:0-199876 GCA_029574335.1 Rana kukunoris
CTCCCACCCTCTTTTTGGGAACATTGTGTAACCTCAGAGAAATTGCTTGCTACAAAACTAAAGCACTCTCAGTGGGAGGGGGTTATATAGGGAGGAACTTCCTGTGAAGTTGATTTACACCAGTGTCCACACCTGAAGGTACCCATATAACCCATATGTAATGACTATGCGCTCTGTGTCCCGTGATGTACTTCAAGAAAAGGATTTTACAGGTAAGCGGTTATTAAAAATCCTTTTTTCCTATGGAACATGTTGTGTTTTTTTTTTTTTTTTATGCATTTTTATTTTATTTATTTATTTTTTTGGCCTGTTTATAGCTGGTTGTTAAAGGAAATGTGAAAAAAAAAAAAAAAAATTACCCAGCAAAGATGACAGAGGAAAAGGGGGTACTAGAAAACAGTTTGGCCGGAAGTGAACTGTGCTTATTCATGTAAAATGCAGATAACCTAGCTTTATACATTGCCCTTTTTGTACTGTGCGGGTGCATGTGCAATTTTGCCAGCACACAATTTTTTTTTATTATAAAAAAAGGCTTCAGTATGTACAGTACAGGGAGTATATATTGTGTGATATTTATCACGTACATATTCTTTTACAGACATGATAACGATTTAACTTCTTCCTTAATGGACAGTGTGGACGACATGGATACAAAAGCCGGTACGTGGAGCTACTTTATTTTATTATTCTGTGCGTGTACGAACAGAAAAGAGCATAGTTTCAGATTAGAATGTTAACACTATTATCTTTCAGGGGTCCAAAGATGACACATATGTTCACTTATTTCAAAGTACTTTACCCACTTCAATATCGGGCACATTTACCTCCTTCCTTTCAGCACTGTGACACTTTAAATGACAATTGCGCGGTCATGCAATACTGTACCCAAACACATTTTTTTTTTTTTTATCATTTTGTTCACACTAGAACTTTCTTTTAGTGGTATTTAATCACCATAGTTTTTTTTTTTTTTTTTTTTGTACTAAATAAATGAAAAACGACCTAGAATTTAGAAAATGTGTTTTTCTTAGTTTCTGTTACAAAAAAGTAGACAGTCCAAGGTCTTTAGTAAGAGGCACTCAAGTTTTTTAAAGTTGTGGTGTTTTTTTTAAAATATATACGGACTTGTAATGGGCCCCTATTGGAGCGGATCCGTTAGCGGATAATGCATCTGCTAACGTCCGCAAGATCCGCATCCGTTTTTTTCGGACGGAAGAATGTCCTATTTTTCTTCCATCCGGTGGATCGGATGCAAACGGACAGACGGTCCGTTTCCTTCCGATTCCCCATAGGGGATAGCGGAGGAGAGACAGGGCGGTCCCTGCATAGTGTGCGGGGAACGCCCTGTCCGCCTGACAGCTCAGCGGAGACCCCCCACGGAGCCGACGGACACACGGAGCGGACCGAAAAACGGACCGCTCCGTGTGAGAGAGGCCTTAGATTCTACAAAAAGGTAATTTGGGAGTATTTGTACTATCTTGGCATTTTCAGTCCTCAAGAAATTAAATGTGTCCTCCCAAGAAATTAATTGTCAGATGTTCACCCCATAGTTTTTTAGACGCTAAACCTTTCCTACAGACTAAATAATATATAAACAAAGAAAACCGCATTTACACACACACACACACACACACTACAAAAGAATCACCACTGTTAAAATAATTACATTTTGTTGCTTTGCAGCTTAAAATGAAGACCCACAGTTTCTGTTTAATCCAGCTGTATTTAATAGTGCAAGATATGCAAAGAAATTACCGCGCTAACATGCATAAATGACAATAACTACAAGCAGCAACCACTAATTGTTATACACACACTAAAAAATACAGGAGGAAAAATTGAAGTTGCGCTAATAAAGAAAATAAATATATATAAAATAAAAATCGAAATAAAGAGTGATAACCAAATGGTTTTTAAGCCATGTGAAAAAATATCTTGGTGTAGATCTGAAGTCCAAGTGTGCTCAAATGGTTAATATAAATCAAAAGAGTGTAGTTGATGAACAAAAAATCGTTGAAGCGTCCTTAATGGGCAGTTCTAAGAAAGAAACATGCATATATCTGCTCCCAAACTGTGAATGTGATAAACAATGGAGGCTTGCCAGAAGGCAAGCATAACGCGCTTGCGGCTACAACCCAGCCAGGGCCTTTAGGAGTCCACAGTAGATTGATAAAGCAGGAAAAAGGGTTGTGGGTAGCTCCAGATGTGTCAGCAGTTGATTGCCAAAAAAAAGTTTTAAATAAACATAGTGAAGTACGTCAAACAGCACATAAAAAACGGTACTAAAAATAGGATATTACTGTCCTAAGTTGTGACTTAAAATAACACCACCACCGTGTCACCAAATAAATTGAAGGCTTACCAAAAGCCAAATAGGTAACCGCATAGAAAAGAAAGCCTTGATTCAGGGATAATAGTGGAGCAGCTGATGCCAGGGTGTATTGTAGATCCTCCGGATGTCAGCAGTGCACCGAAAACAAGTAAATGGCCCACATAGTGAAGTAAATGGCCCACATAGTGGAGTATGCTTAGAAAGGTCTTCAAAGGTTTAATAAGGTTGCACTTAGCCCAATTTTTTTTTTTTTTTATATTGTGAAAGATAATGTTATGCAGAGTAAACGGATACCCAACATGTCACACTTCAAAATTGCGCCCGCTCATGGAAAACTTTTACACCTCAAAATCTCCACGTTTAAAAAAAATTCTACAGGTTGCATCTTTGAGTTACAGAGGAGGTCTAGTGCAAGAATTATTGCTCTCGCTCTACTGATCATGACAATACCTCACGTGTGGTTTTTACACTGTTTTCACTGCTACTCTTGTATGTGTTCGCTTCTGCATGTACATATTATGCATCCCTTGTAATGGAAAAAAGCATGACGGGTCCTCTTAAACATAAGATCTTGGGCTAAAAATACCTCAGATCTCATATTTACACGAAAATTCAATAAAAAAAAAAAGTTGTCATTTGAAAAAAGAAAAAAAAAAATCCCTTTTTTAAGAGCTATGGGCGGAAGTGACTTTTTGACGTCGCTTCCACCCTGCTAAGATATGGAGACGGGTGGGGGCCATCTTCCCTTTACTCGTCTCCATACCCAGCCACAGGAAGGACCCGATTGCCTCCTCCGCTCCGGTAAGCGGCGGAGGGCACGGAGAGGGGGCCCTCTCCACCAGTGGTTTTGCGGCGAAACCACCGCCGGCTGAAGACGAGGATACCTGGGTTATGGCAGCTAGCTGCTGCCATAACGGAGATATCCCTCTTCAAACAGCCGACGTATATTGGCATGCGGCGGTCCAGAAGTGGTTTAAAGATGAACTTCAGCTAACACTTTATGCAGTTACAAAATCATTTTTTTTCCTTGTGGAATAAAGCATTTACATAAATGAAAACAAGTGGACCATTGTAAGCACCCCAGTCGGTGTTCAATGGTTTGTCTATTAAAAGTTAAAGCAGAACTTTACCCATAACGGTTTGACAGATGACAAGTCATGTCCTTTTAACATATTTTCCATACTAATAATTATGCTACCAAAATGAGTGTGTGCTGTAAATTGCCTCCAGCATTGCTATCATTTCTTCTTGCTGGAGAAAGACATTTTATTAAAGTCGCTTCCTTATTGGAAACGCTCCTTGGACTCAAAAAAAACGTTGTCACTTTTAAACCCCTTTGTTAGACAAGGTCAACAGATACTAAATGCAACAATTATGAAGATTTGGATCCTAGGTGAATAGAAAATTATTTATATATATATATATATATATATATATATATATATATATATATATATAATATATATATATATATAAATAATTTTCTATTCACCTAGGATCCAAATCTTCATAATTGTTGTATGTAGTATCTGTTGACATTGTCTAACAATAGGGTGTTGTTTTAAGTGTTTTTTTATGTCATTTTCATTTATTTGTTAATAATTTTTATAATACGTTTTTGCCTCGTATGTCCACAAAGTCCGCCTTTTTTTTGGGAAACATTCTCTGTCCTTACATCAGGGGTCGACAAAATCCGGGCGCCAGGTTGCAATTGCGACAAGAATTTGTGACCTGGCGCCCGCCGGTAATTGAAGCCGCGGGCTCAATTACCGGCCGTCGCGGGCCCTGCTGTGATCGCGCGAACGGGAAGGTGGGGGGCGCACGGAGGCACAGGATCCTGTGTCTCCGTAGGCCCCCACCTCCCCAGCCACGCGATCGCCGGTAATTGAGGCCGCGGCCTTGTGAAGTCCCAAGCTCTTCCTTCTGTGAGCTGGCGCCATCTGGTGGAGGCTGTTGGCATTACAAGTTAAACAGCAATTGTAATGTGTAATTTTTCACTATTTTCACGGTCCTCTCCCTCCCTCTAATTAGAACCCCCAAACATTATATATATTTTTTATTCTAACACCCTAGAGAATAAAATGGCGATCGTCGCAATACTTTCTGTCACGCCGTATTTGCGCAGCGGTCATACAAGCGCACTTTTTTGGGAAAAAATACACTTTTTTTTTAATTAAAAAAAATAAGACAACAGTAAAGTTATCCCAATTTTTTTTTTTAGATTGTGAAAGATAATGTTACGCCGAGTAAATTCATACCCAACATGTCATGCTTCAAAATTGCATCTACTCGTGGAATGCCGACAAACTTTTACCCTTTAAAATCTCCATAGGCGACGTTTAAAAAAAATCTACAGGTTGCATGTTTTGAGTTACAGAGGAGGTCTAGAGCTAGAATTATTGCTCTTGCTCTAACCATCACGGCGATACCTCATGTGTGATTTGAATACCGTTTACATATGGGGGCGCTACTCACATATGTGTTCGCTTCTGCGTGCAGCTCGGCGGGACGGGGCGCGTTTTCTGGCTCCTAACTTTTTTAGCTGGCTCCTAGATTTCAAGCAAATTTGTCAAATCCTGCCTTACATATACTCATTGGATGTTGGCATAGTGGGGGTTTTCCCTTTCTATTTCTTCAAATAAAATATGTACATCTCCAGACTTGATTGTATGGCTTTTTCTCAGTTAGAGAGGAAGGTGGAGAGAAGCTTTTTAGTGCTAACATTCACAGGCTGCCCATAAGGGAGAAAGAAGATCAGGTGAAAATAAAAGCAAAAAAAAAACTGAACGATTGCAGCAATCACATCTAAGAACTGGTGAACTGCAATATAATAATTCCTTGGTTTTGGGTTTAAATGCAGCTTGAAATATGTATTAGTAAAATGTAACTATTAGTATTGCTGCTGTTTGCATTAACTTGATCATTTTATGTGATTATGTTAAAAAAAAAAAAAGAAGCTGCTGGTGTGTATGAAGATTGGAAAGCTTCAAACTAATCATAAAATGTCATTTCAGAGACCAGTTTATGCCAATAATTATGGTTAGGTGTGTGTGTGATTTTCTTCATAATTAAAAGAGCAGAATAAAATGGATAGGAGGATGCACACAAATATGCACAGCTTATGATTACAAGTTAGGTGGCTGGCCACAGTCCTGTCTTAGCTGCTGATTTTACAAGGATAGTAAAAGTTGTACTGATTTTGTGAGCTAATAATTATATGTTGCTAGTGTTTAATTTTATAATGTTTACCTTGATAATACTGATGGGCTGACAAATGGGTGGAATAATTATTCAAATGTCTGAGGGAATAATCAAGGCTGTCATCTCCTGCATGTAAATAATGTCTTGACATTAGAAGAGCTAGGCTTTGGTGAGGAGAAGACAAGAATATTTACTGTTTGATGTATTAAGCTAAAAGCACATCATTCACATGTACTTTGCAAAGCAAACTTTTGTAAAGTAAACTTTATAGATGTTCAAACTGTTTTTCTTTTAGAAGTTTCTTAAGAAATAAAAGTAACAAACGGGTTTATAATCTACACAAATATGTACCGTGTGTGTATATACAGTATATATGTACACTATCTCACAAAAGTCAATACACCCCTCACATTTTGTAAATATTTTATTATATCTTTTCATGTGATAATGCTGAAGAAATTACACTTTGCTACAATGTAAAGTAGTGAGTGTACATTTGGTATAACAGTGTAAATTTGCTGTCCCCCTCAAAATAATTAAACACACAGCTATTAATGTTTAAACCGCTGGCAACAAAAGGGAGTACACCCCTAAGTGAAAATGTCAAGTGTCAATATTTTGTGTGGACGCCATTATTTTCCAGCATTGCCTCAGTCCTCTTGGGCATGGAGTTTACCAGACCTTCACAGATTGCCACTGGAGTCATCTTCCACTCCTCCATGACAACATCATGGAGCTGATGAATGTTAGAGGCCTTGCGCACCTTTTGTTTGAGGATGCCCCACAGATGCTCAATATGGTTTAGGTCTGGATACATGCTTGGCCAGTCCATTTACCCTCAAATGAAAAGGTATAGTAACATATTTTTTTAAAATGTGAGGGGTGTACTAACTTTTGTGAGATACTGTATGTACTTATATGTATATAGGGGTTCTTTTCTCAGAAAATGGGTGCAGGAACTTCCCCCACTTCCAAGTCACCCATTTTCTTCACCCCCTACCCACCGTCTCCAGGCCTTAGGCGGCCACCTCTTTTAGTGAATACAGAACCAAGTATCATTTTGTGGTGCCAAGCAATGTGTATGAAATTTGTTAATAACAGGAAAAGCAGTAAAACAGCCCCCCCCCCCAGCAAGAAAAAATACCCCCCCCCCCACAACAAAAGACCACCATTAAACATTAGACATCAAAATACTCTTTTAGCAAGAACAATTGTACTTTTTACAACCCCTTTAAGGCTGAATTTCACCTGATTTCTGGTGAGTATAACATCCTAAGGGAGCGGTGTCCTCCCCACGTGGTGTGGTAAAGAGATGCATGGATTACATATTTTTTCAATATCTCCCCCTTGCACCTTATTACAGCATATTGCTCCATACAGACTTTCCAATTTTATTTTAATTGAGGACATTGTGTTTGTTGTCATCAGTCATTGTCTACTTGATGCAAAAACTTGTTTATTGGACACTTTGTATTGAAACATTCGTTTAGCGCTGCTAATGCCTATATTTTCCTTTTAAGGTGTGTAGACTTGCTTATGTCTGTATATGTGTGTGTATATATAAAAAAATGCCATAAATCTATTCCCCATTTTGTAGACACTATGGCCCAGATTCAGAAAGCAATTACGCCTGTCTAACTGGTGTTAGACAGGAGTAATTTCAAATTTCGCGCGCCGTATCACTAGTTTGAATCCTCAAACCATGATACGGCGGCGTCGGCTTCGGGCTTCGATCCGAGAGGCTTACGTCTTCGTAAGCCTTCGGATCTACGCTGCGATATATTTGCGGCCGCTGGGAGGAGTTTGCGTCGTTTTCATGCGTCGGGATATGCAAATGTGTTTTTACGGCGATCCACGAAGATACGAGTGGTCTTCGCAATCGCTTTCGTCTATTTTTTTTTACGTACTGTTAGACCAGCTTTTTGCTGGTCTAGCGGTACGTAGCCCATGTTAAGTATGGCCGTCGTTCACGCGCGATTTTTTTTTTTTTTTTTTTTTTTTTTTTTACGTAACTCGTTCGGGACGAGGATTGTGCGTAAACGACGCTACTCAAACAACGAATGACGTAACAACGTGTTTTCGCGCAATGCACGGCGGGAAATTTGCAAACGGAGCATGCGCAGTTCGATCGCCGCGGGAACGCGCCTATTTTAAATGATTCACGCCCCCTACTCGCGTAGATGGATTGCGACGGGAGAAATACACTACGCCGCCGTCGTTTACTGGACAAAATCTACCTGGATTCCACGTAGAGCCAGGTAAAATACGGCAGCGTAGTGTATTTCTGATACTCTACGAGAATCTAATTCTCTGTGAATCTGGGCCTATACGTTTTGCACAAACCAACCAAAAAAAGGGAAAAAGAAAAGTACAAACTTGTTCGTTTTTTTTTTTTGTTCATGGCACAAAAAAAAAAAAACACAGAGGTGATCAAATACCACCAAAAGAAAGCTCTATTTGTGGGTACAGCATTACATGACCGCGCAATTGTCAGTTAAAGCCACGCAGTGCCGTATCGCAAATAATGGCTTGGTCGGGCAGTGGGTAAAACCTTTCAGAGCTGAAGTGGTTAATCTTTATTCGACATATGGTCAAGACAGTAGGGGTCCATTCACACGATTGAATTGCAAAACATAATCACTATACATGGCACTTAAGTGCACTATACAGTAGGAGTCAACGTAGTGTTGCTCTGCTTTAACAAAAAAAAGGGGGCATTTTGTGTTTTTTGGTTCATTGCTATTTATAATACATGGACTGCAGAGAATGCATTTAGATTAAAAAAATAGTTTTGGGCATTAGAACCACCCTACATACATACTCTGCTCACATTGTACCTTTATAGAATTTGCAGTCCTTCTTTTATCATGTACCTGGTATGAGATATTTGTTGATACACATCCCTTAGCTTGCTAATACTTATGTACAGGAATGCATATAAAAATTACCACTGGTAACCAGGGGCAGACTGACAACTCATGGGGCCCCCGGGCAATAGAAGATTATGGGGCCCCCGGGCTTACTGATGACCACCACGCCAGGAGGCAGTGCAGATGCGGGGCAGCTAAAATCTCAGGATTTTCACATCAAAAGCATGTCCGTTTTGGACATATCCGGGACAGATGTAAAACAAACACTGATTTTTACATACTGTCCCTGGTTTTACTGAGCCTGGCAACCATGATGGGGCCCCCTAGTGGCATGGGGCCCTCGGGCAGTCCACCCCTGCTGGTGACTGTTTTTGCTGACCCTTCATTCCGGCTGCTCCCTAGACTGGACTGGCAGCCTTAACTATACATAGATTACATAGATTTTTATTTTCCTACTCTCCTAGTAACTCTATCAAATGATTATCTCTGAACTTTTCTTGACTTTTTACTCCCTTTACACTTCTGTACATCTAATCTTTTAGGCCCCTTTCACACAACTTGTCCCACGATTTGGGACCGCAAAGTAGCATGACAAGTCGTTCCCCATAATTTCCAATGACAACTATTCATATTAGTATGACTTTAAGTCGTTCTGATTTTAAGGTAGTCCCCGCACTACTTTGGTCAGACTTTGATGCAAGTTACACAGGCATTCCCCTGAAATATCGCACAACTTTGAACTCGCAGTAATGTGAAAGGGGCCGTTAGTCTGTCTTATACAGCAGTTGCATCTATAGTCGACAGTGCATCCTTCAACCATGTTTTCACAATTACAAAATCGAACTGTAATTGGAATATCGATTATCTGAAAAGCTGTCTGCTGTTGGGAAACTGATAACAAACAGGATACTTTTTTTTTTTTTTTCTTTTACAGGAAAGGGAGAAGACTGTGATGCTCTTAGCATTAATGCGGATACCTATGATAGTGACATAGAAGGGGCAAGCTTTGAAGAACGTAGCCATGACCCATCTGTCACAACCTCTACAAAAGTAACCGGAGAGCCTGATGACCTTGTGATGGACATTGAAAAAAGCGTCAATGAAATTCTTGGCCTGGCTCAGCCAATAGCTGAAAAGGCGCCCCCTGGACCTGTTGCTGTACTCCCCGAGGACATACAACCCTCAGCTCAACAGCTTGAGCTGCTTGAACTAGAAATGAGAGCTCGTGCTATTAAAGCCCTTATGAAAGCTGGCGATGTAAAAAAGACATGATAACACAATATTTACAACCATTTCTTATTTAAGTAAGTTTAGTTTTTAGCTAATGCAGTGGAATGTTTACATTTTAAGTTTTGTACTTCATGCCATAATAAAAATAATCTAACAATAGCAAGTTTGTTTAAATTAGCAGACTGCCTTTGCTAGCCAAATCTGCCTTTTGCTGACCAAACCTATTGATTTGGCTATCTCGGACACCTTCAGAACACATGGCCACAATATTTGTTACAGCGCAGAGACAAAGTATAGAAACCATTAGATCTGCATTAAAGACAATTCCCTAACATTTTCAGGTTTCAATTAAAAAAAAGGGCAGTCTTTTCAGTGGGAAAAAACTAAAAATTCATAAACATTTTAGGAATAAAAGGTCATTTTAAATCATATCAAACATTTCTGGTTGTTGTATTCCTTTTCTTTAACACCATATATTATAGCATTTGACATACAATATTGACTTAACTGTGCACTAGAAGTAACATTGCTTAGTCAAAAGTAAAAGTACACTGTAAATTCAATAACAGTGTAATGTACTGAATATGTATTTTTCTTCTTCATTGAGGGACACAAATTCAGAAACAGTTGGCTTATACTACTGTCTACACAAGGTTAGGACACTGGAAAAAAGACTACCGTATTCATCAGCGTATAACACGCTGGCAAAATAATGGCCAGTGTCAATCTGCAGCCTGTGTGTCCATCTGCAGCCTCACCATCTCCTTGTACAGCCGTCATCTCCTGTTCACGCGGCGTTCGCAGTCACATACCGTGTTTCTCCGAAAATAAGCCGGGTCTTATATTAATTTTGGCAACAAAAGACACAGTAGGACTTATTTTCGGGGTAGGTCTTACCATGTAATGTGCCATCTTCTCTTCCCCACTATCCCCCTGCCTGTCAGTAATCCCCAGTGTGAACCGAGTTAAAATGCTTGTAAAATCCTATCATTTACTATATTAAACTATTATATAAATGTACATTGTGTGTGTGTGTTTCTGTAATATAATTGTGCCAAATACCTTCATTATAGCGCCGCTCTGTGCTTCTGTGACTCGCCAGAGCTTTCTTCCCCGCAATTATATTACAGAAGCACACACATTGTACATTATATACTACGGCAATAGAGTGGATTATAGGATTTTACAAGCATTTTAAACTAGGTCTTATTTTCGGGGTATGGCTTATATTGCAACCCCCTGGAAAATAACGCTAGGTCTTATTTTCGGGGAAACACAGTACACAGTCCCGCCTCCGCCATCGGCATTGGACCAGCTCCTGTGATTGAGAGAACACTGGTTTAATGCCGGTGGTGGAAGCCGGACTGTGTGTGTGTGTGATGTCAGAGCTGAGTAAACGGGAGATTACGGCTCGGTGAATACGGCGGCACTCGTTCCCCTCAGTGTATAACACGCCCCGTGACTTTCCCCCTATTTTTAGGGGGGAAATGTGCGTGTTATACGCCGATAAATACGGTAATTGTAAGCTGGTTAGCGTTTTTGCTAGTGTCATAGGAGGCTTTATTTTAAACAAAGGAAAGGGTACCAATGCGCAAACCACAGCGATAATAAACGAAAAACTAGACCAATGGCTGCCAACATAAAAATGTGATCTCACACTCAAGGTAAAATTGATAAAGCAGAAAATGTGGCACTCATTGAATAAATTAAATCAAATTAATCAATTGTATATCTTGCAAATAATAATCTTGAAATCACAGATGGACCTCCTTAATTTTTTTTTGGGAAATTCCAAAAGGGATGGATCCAAATAAATAATGCGTCCTTAAATCAATCTCTCATCTGAATTGTATAGCCAAAGATTAGCAATACCAATGCTATAACAATACAATGAATAAAAGATAGCAATCCGCCCTCCAAGCAGTGTGTCCTCCAAGCAATATGTAATAATGTGCACAAACGGTAATTTAAAGATAGCATCTCATAAGTATAATGGAATCTGATTCAATATTGGGTCCAGACCATAACAATGGGATAATCAATGAGTTTATAATAGCAGATAGGCGTCAAAAATATAAATGTGTGCAAAACTAATGAAGATAAACAATTTCAAAAAAATTATTGAAAGCAGAAATTGGCAAATAATCGTACAAATAACATGACACTTACTAAAAATTCATATAATAGAATCTTAAAAATGCAGCTACGCAATCTGTGCAAACTAGCAAGATAATTGTGCAGAATGCTAGATGGTGAAATCCAAAGTGCAAATAGGAAATTTGTGGCTGGGGCCGGAATGGATCTCCCATCCAGACCTTGCAGATGAAATGCCTCAATTGTTGAGTGAGTTCTCGAACATAACTCGGGGTCCGCCCCTTCTGACATTACATGGGACGCCTTTAAGGCCTACTCTAGGGGACAATATATTTCTTCTATTGCGGCAATCAGACAAAAACGAGCTTCGGAGACTCAATCCTTGCAGCAGTCGGTACTAGACCATACTAGCACTTATGGTGCAGACCCCACCCCAGGCCGCTTTGATCTCTTGGCAGCGGCACAGAGAGAACTAAACCTTCATCTGGTAGAAATCACAAATTTAGACGCGTATAAGAACAGACAACGGTTCTTTGAACAGGGAGACAGGAATGGTCGGCTGTTGGCCATGTTGGCTCAACATGACCAGCCACTTACGCTTATCTCCACTATAACCACCCCGGGTGGGGGGACAGCAACTACCCCTTCAGATGTCCTACAAGCATTTACTGACTTCCTATGAAACTTTATATACCTCCAGCCTGCCCTCTGCCTTCCGGCCTGAGAGCTACGGGTTCTGTTGGACCCTTTGGCCCTCGGCTGGTTGTCAGACTCGGAACGGGAGACTTTAGTGCGACCTTTCACAACATTGGAGGTTCTAAATGCAATCCGATCCTTCCCCTCCGGAAAGGCACCAGGCCCTGACGGGCTGCCGATAGATTTTTATAAAACACACGAAGAGGTGCTGGCGCCGCAGTTGGCATCGCTGTTTACAAAATGTCTCTCGGAGGGGAAATTACCGGATTCTATGTATCGCGCCCATCTGACCTTGATCTATAAACCTCAGAAGGACCCCACTTCCTGTGCTTCTTATAGGCCCATTGCGCTGCTAAACAGTGACTTTAAAATTTTGACCAAACTCCTTGCCATTAGATTATACCCCATGCTACCCTTGGTGGTTGACTCTGATCAAACAGGTTTCATGCCCCGTAGAGCCACTGATGTCAACCTTCGTAGACTCTTCACGAATATCCATGCCCAGCACATTAATGAGGGATCCCGCACTGTTGCCTCTTTAGACATCGAGAAGGCATTTGATACTGTTGAGTGGCCCTTCTTATGGGAGACATTGCGTAGAATGGGCTTTCCTTTGCTCTTCATTAAATGGCTTCAGGTGATTTACAAATGTCCCACCTCCTCTATGCCTGGGGGTCTATTGTCTGGCCCCTTCAGGCTATTCATCAGGGGCACGAGACAGGGTTTCCCTCTCTCCCCCCCGGCACTATTCGCCCTTGCAGTGGAACCGGTGGCGGAGGCGCTGCGCACGTGCCCGCACATCAGGGGTCTACGTGTGGGGCTGCTGGAGGAGAGGGTGGCACTTTACGCCGACAACATGCTCCTTTTTCTCGGTGATGCGGGTTCGTCATTACAGGGTGCGCTGACATTGCTAAACAACTTTGCGGGGGTCACGGGATTAAAGGTTAACTGGTCCAAATCGTTGTTATACCCAATTGACCAAGCAGCGCAGACGACATCCCCTTCTGACACTCCCCTTCAGTGGGTAGACACTTTCAAATACCTGGGTGTAATTGTCTCCCCCCAAGCAACAGACTTCATTTCTCTCAACTTAGACCCAGTGTTGCTGGATATAAAGGTTAAACTTAAATCGTGGAGTAATTTGCCGCTGTCCTTATGGGGCCGCATTAACCTCATTAAAATAAAGATCGTTCCCAGACTCACTTACCTTTTCTGTCATTCCCCGCAGTGGATTCCAAAAATCTTTCTTTAAAAGGCTTAATCAGATTTTTTCTTCCTTCCTCTGGGGTCCCTCCCCGCCGAGATATAAACTAAGCACCTTAATGAGACCGCAAACACAGGGGGGTATGGCCTTCCCAGATTGTTATAAATACTACCTTGCCGCACAGCTGGTGACGGTGGCATGGTGGCTAGCTCCGGATGCCTCGAATTCAGCTATAGCCCTAGAGGCGGCAGTGGTGGGTTCATTGGAGGCATTCAAATTGCTGGTTTATAGGAGACCTTGTGCTCCCTACCCCCTGACCCCCTCCATGTGCACCACCATACGCGCATGGCGAGTGGGGTTAGCGGTGGAAAAATATAGATCTACTGAGATCTCACCGCTTTGGCTGAACCCGACCACACCTCATCTCTACAACATGCCGGATCCATATGTATGGATCAAGTATGGCATCAAACTTATATCGCATATCACAGAGAACAATACTTTGATCCCCTTGTCCCGACTCTCACAGACTCATAATATACCGAACCATTATGTTTTTTCGGTACCTACAACTGTCACATGTGTTTAATGCCCAATTCCCACATTCCTCCTGCATGGTGGTTCAGTCAGGATTGGAGAGGACACTTCGCTCCAGATGTGCTGAAAAACCAACATCTCGTCTGTATGAGCATCTGATATTTGTGTCTCTCCCTCCCATGGATAAGCTCTGGTCTTGTTGGCAAAGAGATATCCCTATGCTGGACAACGATGACTGGGATGATGTCTGGGATTTCCCCTTTAGCTCCCTAGTTTCGTTGCGAGACAGACTTGTACAATTTAAAATAGTACACAGGGCGTACTTTACACCTCATAGGCTTCATAAAATGAAACCTGAGCTCTCTGCAGAATGCTGGAGGTGTGGTGTCTCCCCGGGAGACTTTACACATATTTTCTGGGCTTGTCCTAAGATCCAGCAATATTGGACTGAAGTGCTGGATTTGATTGGCCTAGTCGCCCTGATTACGTTGCTAATGACAATGGAGGTCTGCCTCTTGGGCTTGATAGAGACGCTGGTGCCGACTGTTGCGAGGAGAACTCTGATTGGGTTATTACTCTTTTATGTTCGAAAAAATATAGCTATGCATTGGGAGAAGCCCACGATGCCTTCTCTGGCTCGATGGAAGCGCCTTGTGAACGAGAGCCTTCCCCTGTACAAAGATACATATGAAAATAGAGGGTGCCCCTTGAAATATGATACAATTTGGCGTACCTGGTTAGCGGAACCTACAACGGCTTGATTGTCAGGTGATGAGGTTACAGAATAGTTGTGGATACTTTGCTGTAGCGGGGTACGGGAGCATGGTATGCCTGATTGGGGAATAGCTGTTCCTGGTGATGGAGGGGATGTCTGATGTACTGGTTATAAGCTGTGTCCCGAGTACGCATATACCTGTCATGCACTGTTCAGATCACACGCTAAAACTATCAAGACTTGTTAAGCACTATCTATCTGCTGATTATGTACCTGTTAAGTTTTTGCACCCTTTTTGTTTTATTGTTTTGTTTTTATTGTTTTTTTTATGTTGTTTCTTGTTCGAAAATGCAATAAAAAAGATTTATAAAAAAAAAAATAGGAAATTTGTGCAAGTGTAGCAATAGTAAAAAAACTGCAGTAATAATTGTGCAAAAATATTAGGCAGAGACTAATCCAACATAGACCATCAGATAAAGATTTGTGCAAAAGAAATCGATGTACCAAAAAAATATTTTAATAAATTGAAAAAAAGGTCCCATATACGGTGCAATCCAATCCAATTGTGACAATCACTTTAGATGTGAAGCCAAGTTCATCAAAGAAATAATAAAGTGCCACCATCCAACCAAGCTCCAATGTGCATTGTAGTGTTCTCACCTCATATATGAGGACAATAATCCTCACTGACAGGTCCACACTGGCCGATTCGTCCCCAGGCTCCCCCGGTAGTACCGCTCTTATGGCAGATTTCTTATCCCTCTGCCAGGTCTTACTCCAGGACGTTAAGACTCACAGCCAAAATACCGTTAAATGTTAAAAAAAAGGAAAGGGAGGGCTCCATGGTGTAGTAAATTAGCAAATCGATTGAATAGAAGGTAAAAAAATTACAATTAACAGGGTATACAAACCGCGTAAACAAGTGTGGGTTTCCGAACTCAGCCGCGACCGGAAACAAACGCCACCCGTCACTGTTCACGTGACTTTTTCAAAGAGCATGCCCTTTTAAGACCAAAGTGTCTTTTGTGAGGGCTCTTTAACACTTGCTTTGTGAGGGCTCTTTAACACTTGCTTCAACTTTAACACAGATTAAAGCACCTACCATTTCAACATGCTTTTTTGTTTGTTTGCGAACATTGTTGCACAACCGCAAAATTGTCAGTTAAAGCAACGCAGTGCAGAATTGCAAACATGCTCTGGTCATTAAGATGGTAAAACCTTTCGGGTCTGAAGTGGTTAAATACTGTATGTGCACTTTGTGTCCCCTAGATACCATTCCTAGCACAGTCGAAATGCTGAGCAACATCATACTCGTGGCCCCAGAAGCCTTGATCCCATTTGGACAAACCCCACCCATTTTACTCATAATATAGGTGTAGAACCTAATCTAAACCCAAAATCAAAAATGTAATATACAGTTGTGCTCATAAGTTTACATACCTTGGCAGAATTTATGATTTCTTGGTCATTTTTCAGAGAACATAAATGATAACACAAAATCTTTTCTTACACTCATGGTTAGTGTTTGGCTGAAGCCATTTAATATCAAGATTGAGATTAAAGTAGCATTGTTTTCCTTTTGAACCTCACTGCTTCTTGTTTCTCTGTACTTGGTCTTCCTTGGCTTTTGTGGCTGGCTGAAAATGCCGTCGCCAATGGCTGGAGGTAGTTTTACCAAGAACCGGGGAGAGAGACCGTTTAAAACAAGGTCGCTTGTTCTTTTTCTTCTCTGGCAACAGCGTAGATTTTCCGCTAGATATCTTTTGGATGTATTTCTCCAAATCTTCCCCGAAGAGGCGTTCAACATGAAAAGGGAAACTCGCTAGAAGCTTTTTTTGCATGGTACCTCTGCAGACCAATGTTTTAACCAAAGGACTCTGCGCGTATGCACCAACTGAAGTGTAAGGCAAGATGCTTGCTGGATCGAATCTCTCATAACATCTATTGTAAACATAAAGCTTGGGGCAAATTTGGCCTGTTCTGTATTAGCCCATCTTTTACCTGGTCCTTGAGGACCTGACACATACCCACTGCAGCTACAGCGGGTTGTGCAACTGATCCTGTCAGCAGGAAGATTTCAATAAGGATTCCAACCTCTTCTCTGAAGGGTCTTTAAACACCTGTATCCACTGGACAAGTCAGGTTCTTGTTTATACAAGATAAAGCTGCATCTACCGCTGGCAGACTCCACTCTTTGGTAAATTACTCCTCCATGGGATAAGGAATTTCAAACTTCTTTGGAGGAGAGAAACGCTTGTGTCACGTACCTAGTAGGCTGCCCTTGCTCCTCTGATCCCGAGACCCCTGATAGAGCAGACGGGGTACGGGAATGCAGAGTCGCACGAGCACCGGTTGAAGCGCAGATGCTGGGCTGGGAAGGCTTCAGGAGTTTCCGGTGCTGCGTGAAGGAGCGGGTACAGACTGGAAGCTGAAGACGGCAGGCGGAGACACTGGAAGCAGAGAGACCACCAGAGTGAGAGAGGTGTACTGTAGTACAGCGGAGATAAGTCCCAGCAGGAGAGTCCGCAGCAGGCTGGTGGGTCAGGTACAGGTGCAGCAGACAAGGCAGAGTCCAGACCGGGTCGGCAACAGGCAGGCAACAGAAGGTACAGAGGGTCAGGCGGACGGATCGTCAAACAGGCAAAAGGTCAGGGCAGGCGGCAGGCAAGAGGAATCAGGAACAGGCTGGTTTGTCAGGAACAGGTGCAAGCAGGAATGGGTACAGGTAGACTCAGGAACTTCTGTAGACCGGACAGCAAGAGGCAAAGGCTCACAGCAAGTTTAAATGCCCTGTTTTGGCGCCAGAGTGACGTTTGCATGTGCCCGTGCGCCGTTACCGCCGGTGCGCGTGCCCGCCGCGGTGCCGTGAATGTGTGCGCGCCGCTAGCGCCATCTGGTGGCCGAAGTTGTCCATGACAGCTTGTCTGGATGTAACCAGTCTGTGTAAATTAGCTTCTTAAACAATGGATGAACTGGAAAAGAGCAAGAACTCTGCAGAGATTTTAATGAGCCCAGAGAGGAGACAGGTGATTCAGTTAACTCTGAGGAGGGCAACCTGAATGCAGTTCGCAATGCTTCAGCACAACATTGCACCTGTGATCTTAGCATCTGGGAAGCAGAAAAGGGTTCCTCCGATACCCCTGAGCCGTCTGACTCCTCATCCCCTTCCTCTGCAGGTATCGCTTCATCCTCCTCCTTCTCCTCCTCAGACCTTTCTGACAGAGGATCTAAAGTTAACAAAGGAGATCTGCTTCACTTTTTGTCCTTTTGAGAGGATTTTCTTCTAGCCCCACAAGAGTATATGTGTACCTCAAGACTGAACCAGGGCTGGGGTGTAAACAATGCAGGAGCCTGTGCATTGCACCAACGATACACTAATTGCTGTTACAGGGCTTCAAAGCACAAAATTATGCACCTTTTTTATTTTTAAAATGGGTTTATTTATTCAGTTTTTACAAAAGGTAGACTATGCTTATCCTATGCAGTTATCAAAGAGCCATGAGGATAAATATTTGAGTTGACTTTAAACATAAGATTACAGCTGACACTGCGCTTCATATTAGTAAATAAGCCTTATAATAAGGATCAGAGAGATTTCATGCAGACCCAAACCACAACCTGTAATCTATGCAACATACTGTATATGACCATATCTAATGTTCCTATTGTTACCTGGATTGCATCTTTAATAAACACAACTGCTTGTTTCAAATAAAGATAATCACACTGCACCTGGAAAGATAAAAAGAAAAAAAGAAAAAGTCAATCAATGCAATATTCTTATTGGACCACTAAAGTGACACATATTGTAACCTGGAACTACATTTAGACAGAAAGAAACATACGCCAGGGTGCTCAAGCAATTACATTATTAATGATTGCATACTATCATTAGGGATGAGCCGAACACCCCCCCATTCAGTTCGCACCAGAACCTTCGAACGGACCGAACGTTTGCGCGAACATTTAGAACCCCATTGACGTCTATGGGACTCGAACGTTCAAACTCAAAAGTGCTAATTTTAAAGCCTAATATGCAAGTTATTGTCGTAAAATGTCTTTGAGAACCCGGGTATTGCCCCAGGGAACATGTATTAATGGAAAAAAAGTTTTAAAAACGGTCCTTTTTTTTTAGGACTCCTGAAAAAACGACCGTCTTTAAACCTTTTTTTTCCACAGGAGCAGTGATTTTAATGATGCTTAAATAAATAAATATTCATTTAAATATTGTACCTGCTGGTGTCTATAGTATGCCTGTGAAAACGTCTTTAAATAGCACAATCACCTGCCTGCCAGTAAATTAGGAAGAACTCATCTAGCTAAACTATACAGTGTATAAATATATGTACAACACCTGGGATGTATATATATCCTCTACACACTGTAACATTAACTGACTAGCCTGCCTGCTCTATCTACCTGCAAAAAATGATACTCTCTCTGTTTCTCTCTGTTCTCTCTAACCACCGCTGCAACACACTACACAAGGCCGACCTGCAGGCGGCCTTTTATAGTGTGGGGCGTGTACTAAACCCCCTGAGCCATAATTGGCCAAAGCTACCCTGGCTTTGGCCAATTATGGCTCTCCGTTTTTTGCGCTCTGTGATTGGTCAAGCATGCGGGTCATAGTGCATGCTTGGCCAATCATCAGCCAGCGATGCCGCAGTGAATTATGGTCTGTGAAACGTAACTCGAATTTGGCGCGAACGAACCGTTTTGTTGGTATTTCGATGAACGATCGAACATACGGTGTTCGAGTCGAACATGAGTTCGACTCGAATACGAAGCTCATCCCTAACTATCATTAAATTTTTTAAAGCCTAAGGGTAGCTAAAATTTAAAAACCAAAAAATCAACACAAGGGACATAACATAGTCCGAATTTGTGCCTTGTGCTGATTCATCTTCTTTTAGTAGAAATCCTCCACTGCCCATGCCCCCCCCCCACCCCCCGGTAACCTCTTTCAGTGCAGCAAGGGTTAATACAAATAAAGTGCTGGCTGATACAGAAATTAATGAATGGTGGATGGGCAGATGATAGGTCTGCCCCCTCCATCCATCCATAGATCACATTTCAATCATAGAAGCTGTAGTATGGCTTCTAAAATTGGAGGAGCTGAGAGGAAAGGGTGGGCATAGTCGGGCACTCTTGAGAAGAACCTGTGACAGCCCCTTATTTGCCTGCGTTTGGAGACCACCACTTATGGCTATTAAACTGGGAGCAGCGACTGTGTCTGTGCAGCCGCTGAGCCCCAATTGCCATCAATAAGGCTGAGTGCACAAGGATGCATGGAGCACCTGTGCATCTCTGCATGGGCAAATACAGCCCTCACATGGGTGTACACTTAAGTATATGAGTCCTTTCACACTGTATCCAACATCTAAAATACATGATTTGACAGGAGAATTTAGTATCTAGGGAACATATAGACACAAGACATATGTGACCAAGTATGCAGTGTATAGTCAACCTCTCTTCTCAGTGGGACATTTGCAGTGCTGTGCAGTCCCTTAATAAGTCCCCTGCTTCAGTGTACTGTACATAATGTACAGTATATGTATAATTATATTCATTTGATGGCAGCTGTGCTCATGTGGAAATAGTGATTCGGCATTTGTGTATAATTACTAAACAACCAGCAGACATGCATGTCATAATCTATCTCACATAATAAAGGGAGCGTGTGGATCCATCTGTCCTAAAACTGCATGAACTGCATTTGTCTTATGTGGCATAGCGGGGCTTACTGTTCGCTAAGCTATCGGTATTTTTCATATCCACTCATTCTTATGGGAAAACAATCTGAGGAACTGCTTGAGACTTCCATTAGTATGGCTTTCACATATAGGTAAGAAGGAATGTGGCTGAAAAACAGTCCTACAGCACAGAGTGACCATGGCTGGAGGCTCTGGTGGGGCTGTTCAGTGAATATTATTGGATGGGGGTAGTGAAGGCAAGTATGAGGCCAGGTGGGCAACACTTGTCTAAGGGGGAGCTACTAAGTAGATAAAATAAAACATGTGAAAGTACAGTAGAGAGCTAGTAACAATCATTGTCTTGTTGAATGAAGTTTAACCAACAACAACCAAGCTATTCTCTTTATTTTAGTAATTAAGATGGGGGATAAAGTAAATAAATTCTCACCTGTGATCTGTTTGTTTGTAATTTGTGTGTGTGTATAAAAGGTCAATGAGTTTCTGGACTCCTGACAGACCCTTGCATCTTTCATCCAGTGCTGCACTGATGTTTCTGAATTCTGAGTCATGGGGAAAGCAAAAGAATTGTCAAAGGATTTGTGGGAAAAGGTAGTTGAACTGTATAAAACAGAAAAGGGCTATAAAAGATATTTAAGCAATTGAGAATGCTAATCAGTAGTGTTCAAACTGTAATCAACTGTAATCAAGATGTGGAAAATTAGGGGTTCTGTTGAAACCAAACCACGGTCACATAAACCAACTAACAACTGCCAGGAAAATTGTTCGGGATGCAAAGAAAAACCCACATATATCTTCAGGTGAAATACAGGACTCTCTGAAAAATTGTGGTGTGGCTGTTTCAAGATGAACATTAAGGAGGCACGTGAAGAAAGATGAGCTGCATTGTCGAGTAGCCAAAATGAAGGCATTACTATGCAAATGCCACAACGTATCCTGTTTACAATACGCCAAACAGCACAGAGACAATTCTCAAACCTTCTGGCACAAAGTCATTTGGAGTGATAAAACCAAAATTTAGCTTTTTGGCCACAACCATAAATGCTACATTTGGAGAGGAGTTAACAAGGACTATGATGAAAGGTACAGAGGTGGATCACTGATGTTTTGGGGATTGTGAGTGTGACTACAAAGGCAGAGGAAATTTGGTAAAAATTGTTGGCAAGATAAATGAAATATGTTATCAAAAAATACTGGAGGAACATTTGCATTCATCAGGTTCCACTCAGAACAGAACTCATTCAGGTTCCACTCAGAACAGGCCTCACCATGGTCGACCAAAGAAGTTGAGTGTATGTGCTCAGTGTCATATGCAAAAGGTTGTCTTTTGGAAATAGACGTATGAGTGCTGCCAGCATTGCTGCAGAGGTTGAAGGGGTGGGGGTCAGCCTATCAGTGCTCAGACCATACACTGCACACTGCATCAAACTGGTCTGCATTAGAAGAGTCATCCCAGAAGGAAGACTTGGAAGCTACAGTTCATTAAGGGGAACCATGAATGCCAAGATGTACTGTGACATACTGAAGCAGAGAATGATCCCCTCCCTTCGGAGACAGGGCTGTAGGGCAGTATTCCAACACTATAAGGATCCCAAATCTCTAAGATGACTACTGCCTTGCTGAAGAACCTGAGTGTAAATGTGATGGACTTGCCAAGCATTTCCAGACCTAAACTATATTGAGCATCTGTGGGGCATCCCCAAACAGAAGTTGGAGGAGTGCAAGGTCCTCCAACTTCTGTTTGGGGATGCCCCACAGATGCTCAATATAGTTTAGGTCTGGGGATGCAAGGTCTCTAACATCCACTAGCTATGTGATGTCATCATGGAGTGGAAGATGACTCTAGTGGCAACCTGTGAAACTCTGGTGAACTCCATGCCCAAGAGGGTTAATGCAGCGTTTGAAAATAATGGTGGCCACACAAAATATTGACACTTTGGGACGAATTAGGACATTTTCACTTAGGGGTGTACTGACTTTTGTTGCCAGTGGTTTAGACATTAATGGCTGTGTGTTGAGTTATTTTGAGGGGACAGTAAATTCACACTGTTTTACAAGCTGCACGCTCACTACTTTACATTGTAGCAAAGTGTCAGTTCTTCAGTGTTGTCACAAAAAATATATAATAAAATATTTACAAAAATGTGAGGGGTGTACTCACTTTTGTGAGATACTGTATATGTCTTAAGTGTGAAATCTGATGCACTGCTGCCACACCAGATGTAAGGGGAGGTTTTGTGATGTCCCTCTACTGTGATGCTCACCTTGCTACTGCCTGATGAGCTACAGTGCTAAAGGTCCATCTTTCCTGTATTTGCTTGACCATTAACCCACCAGACATCAGTTGAGGAGCTCTGACATGAGGAAGAAAAGCCCTGCTCCTCTAATAAGATAGACTTCTCCACCCAGAGACACAATACAGAGCAAGACATAGTAAGTCAGCAATAATGACAAAGCTCAGTTTTAAGGAGGATACAGGCAATAGTGGTGAATAGTCAAGTTTCCACAGTACATATTCTCTTTAAGGTTGTCAAAGAAAACCACCCCCACAGTGCTTAGTTGTTCCTCCCACAACCTCTGTTTAAATACAGTGATGTGGAGTTCAGCAGGTGGAACCACTGAGTGCTATAGGACAGTGGTCATTAACCATTCCTGCAGGGCCCACTAACAGGCCAGGTTTTATGTATTACCTTGGGGAGATGCAGACTAAAATACTGCAATCACTGAGCAGAAAATTATATCACCTGTGATGTATTTCAGTTATCTTGCAAACCTGGCCTGTTAGTGGGCCCTGCAGGACAAGGTTGATGACCACTGCTATAGGAGACCCAGGAGATAAATACTCCTGGAAGTGTCTGTTTCCCAGCAGAATTTAGCAGAGGTTTCTATTAAACAGAGTGGGGTTCTGATGGGAATGTGGGAACATAAGCATTCAGCTTCTTTGCAGGTAGCCATTTTTACTCTAGCAATAGCCAATGACTACATCGTGACCCTCTGCATGTAGGGCACACAGAATATGCCCTGAATGCAGAGAGCTATGCTGCGATGATGACTCCTGTGTGCATGCATGGGTGTGACATTAACGCTGCCCAGCCAAAGGGCCAGATACGGCTAAGTGATCCTGGGAGTGCCGGCAACGGTGACAGCACCAATAGAGGGCTCATTTTAAAGGGAAGTCTGTCATACTGTGTTAGTATTAAGTGCATACTAAGAGGCTGATATAAAAAAAAATGGTTGATTTTATTACCACTTTAAAGTTTAAAGCAGATGTAAACCTTAATTGTGTTTTAAAACATGTTATACTTGCTACTCTGTGCAATAGTATTGCAAATAATGGCCCAGGACCTCCTCTTCTGGGGTTCCCCACTGGCGTTCAGGGGTGCCTTTTCCTCTATGTGCGATCCATACTTCTCAGATCCTCCCCTTTTTCCACTGTCTTCAACCCATCTCCTGATAGTACAGAGCCTTGGAGGCACTCTGCACGTGCTCGGTTTGGTGTATATTGCTTTCGTTTTTTGTTCTTGGGAGGGTGCATGTAATCGTCACATGGCCAATCAGCACTGTACAGACAGAGGGTCAGGGGTCATGCAGTCTCATACTACAGTTAGAGTAGAATGAAATCTCTTCCTACAAACTTTAACCAGACACTGATAGAAGTCACAAGACTGCTATATGCTGCTGATGAGAATTTTTTTTTAGCAATTTATATTTAATACAACTATTGAATTTCCATGTTCTGTGAACTGTGGGAGACCAGATATAGTGAATGCAGTCTCCTGGGTTTAGTAACACTTTAAATTGACATTTTTGTAATACAGTAATTCTACTCTTGGATTCCAATATGGCAACAAGTTTCTTATTTAAAAAAAAAAGAACCTTTGCTTTAAAGTAAGGTCTTAGTGTCATTTGTCTTTTATTCTCTATTCTGCCAGATGCAGCAGTTTCTTGTGTACTTCAACTTTAATATAATATACAGTAAAATCTGTTTTGATAGATTCAATCTCTTACTAAGTCATGTTTTATGACTGTTTAAAAGAACACAGTAATGCAATCTCTGGTAAGTTAAAAGAAAAATATATAGGGTCAGAGACACATGCTGAGAAAAGCTAATCACACTAGTGCTATATTCCATCTCACACACAGCTTGAAATTGGTTTTGTTTAAGTGGCATACAATAACATTATAATTTATTGATGTTCCATTTGTTGGTTATTTAAAGAGTGCCTCAATTTTTAGAACAGCTTTGAGAAAGTATGATATGTAATGGCAAACAAATTGTAAACAGTATCTAAAAACTAAGTTTAACTACTTCAATCCCTGCCACTTTCATCGCCTTCCTGCCCAGGCCACTTGTCAGCTTTCAGCACTGTCACACTTTGAATGATAATTTCGTGTTTTGTGTAACACTGTACCCATATGAAATTTTCATCAATATTTTTTTTTTCCCCACACAAATAGAGCTTTCTGTTGGTGCCATTTAATCACCACTGGGGTTTTTATTTTCTGCTAAATAAACAAAAAAAGACCAAAAATGTTGAGAAAAAAACCCCCCAATTTTTCTTTATTTTTGCTTTTTTGTTTATTTTGCAAGTAAATAATTATTCTTTTGTGAATTTAGGGCAAAATGTATAATAATAGATTTGTTTGGTGAAAATAACCCAAATCAGTGTTTATTGTTTAGTCTGTTTGGTATATATATTTGAAAATCGATCAATCCTGATGTACTGATCACCTATTTCATTTCTTGAGGCAGAAATTGCCTGTACAAATATCCCCCACATTACCCCTTTTGAAAAGTAGACAGTCCAAGGTACATGCTGTCACCAGTGCAGTACAGCATAACCATATACAGTAACTCATGTGGTGATGATCAGGGGCACTGACTGATGACAATATGTAAAAAAAATATTTTTGATATTTATTTCAGTATTTTAAATGTTTTTTATTACATCTTTATTCTTTTTTTTTGCATACTGTGACCAGAGCAACATAGTAACACTGTAACATAGCAAACATCGTTTTTTGTTTTTTTTTGGGACTTTATATGAAGCAAGAGCCTGTTAAAGAGGTCCCTGCCTCCATCCCTATCATTATTAAAAAAAAAAGGCGAGCAATGGGACTTTATATGAAGCACACAGGAGCAGATAATTGAGTTGGATATATAGAAAAATGTATTTAATGGTTCATAATGTTATATTATTTCATATCTACATTTTTGCACATTATTTTATATTAATAATCTTTACATTCCATTTGAAATAAGTATTACACAATGATTGACAGGCCAATAAAAATGCATATATTTACAAACCCATTGGGTAGTTGATACATATATACATACATACACACATTGCAGTTAATGCTTATGCAGCCTGTTGACTTAATTAGATTTCCATATGTAGAGATAAAAAAAAGATGGAATATATTAGAAAAACCTCCATAAAAAATTAATTACTATAAACATATATTAAATCATAAAGGAATGTTATCGGCCCATAATTCATACTGGATACAGTAGTTGTTAGCTCAATGCATTTTTTGTGGCCTTATAGCCACTCAACAGGTGCAGAACCATAGTAAATGTCTATAAATAAAAAAGACAATCATGTCTAAAAAAGTTGTAAAACTATTGTTTTATATATATTAACTGGAGGCACCGTGCTTGTTAAAGATCCTGTCCTGATCACACAGATTATAAAGACTCTGCTCCTAAATACTATACAGGCGACGCCATCTTAACTCAGTAGCTGCAGAGACACAGAAAAATAGTGCTACATTTGGAGGCACTGCTGAGATAAATATCTTGAATCAGGACATTAAGGAATGCCCATGTCACTGTTATCAACAGAAGCTGGGAGGCAGTGGGCCCTGGAAGGACATTTTTTATTTTGTGTGTACCTATCACTGTGAGCACCCATAGACGGCAGGAGGCGTTACAAGCAAATGAAACCTTGCAGTCTGCCTCTTGTGCGGATTAAAGAGAGGAGGATGAGAGTTATAAACTGTATACCCATTATCTCTGTCTCAGTGAGGTGGATTTAAATCAAGCTAAAGGGTTCTTTTGCATATATCCAAAGGGGGCTGAAGTAATTGGTTGTGCTGTAGTATTTCCAGTAATCTCACCTCCAGTAAGGTGGAAGTTACCAGCTCTGCCTGTAAAGTGTGAACCATTGAATACAACTGCTTCATCAGGAGAAACTCTAATGTTGACTGCTACAGCCGCTAAGCAGGAAACAAATATTGAGCACCTGCTGCTAAAAGTCACTGCTCAGAATTTACATGCTGATTCTTATCGCAAAGTAAAGGCTTTCTCGGGGGTTCTCCCTGTCCCCGCTGGTGAATAAAGCTTTGAGGTGTGAAAAGATTTTGCACAAGTGATAGAGCAGTGATGGCGAACCTTGGCACCCCAGATGTTTTGGAACTACATTTCCCATGATTCTCACCTACACTTCAGAGTGCGAGAGGATCATGGGAAATGTAGTTCCAAAACATCTGGGGTGCCAAGGTTCGCCATCACTGTGATAGAGGAATGGACCTGCTCAGAGGAAAAGAAAAAACAGCGCCTAATGGAAAGTTTAAGACCACATGCATCCATTATAATTAGAGCTTACAAGGACACTCATGTGAGTACCAGTGCTCAAGAATATATTGATGTTTTGACAGATGCTTATGGACTGCACCATGACCCTGATCAGATGCTTGCTGATTTTAAACAGACAAAGCATAAAGAGGAAGAGGATGTTTCTGTGTTTGTGAGGAGGCTAGAAGAGCTTCTAGGGATATTGCTCACTGAAAAGGTAATCTCTCCTACGGATGTTGACAAATTAAAGACTGCTCAAATAATAAAGGGGCTACTGCCACATCACCCAATGTCACCAGTCCTAAGAGTTGTTTTGAGAGAGAGAGAAACTTTACTTTCACTGAAACTATGACTGAAGTAAAGAAACAGGAATCTGATATCCGTTTAATTACCTCTTCTTAGAGAAAATTTAAACAGAGTTCTTTGGTTAAGCACCAAAATGAGACTGTTGCTAAAAACAATGAAGTGGGTAGACACCCACAGCCTAGAGCTCAATCTGCTGATAAAACCTCCAGTGATAAGCCTCTCTTCTACATTAAATGTTTCCGCTGTGAACAAGCAGGCCACACAGTTCGTCAGTGTCCACTGCTGGCTAATAGTTCTGAAATTCACAGTAAAGCTGGACATGTGTACAAAAAAAATACAGGGAAAATCTAGTAAACAAATGTTTACCAAACTACCTGTGATAGGCCAAAGATGTACTTTCAATTTGTTTGGTAATGATATACCCACTACTGCTCTGTTTGATACTGGTTCTCAGCTGACTATCATATACAGGCCCTTTTATCAGCAACCTTAAACCAACTCTATTTGCAACCTGTGGACACTATGCCTGTTTATGGTGTGGGAGAAAATTCTTTATTTATGGATGGTTGTGGGAAGGTGGGCTTTACATTCCTGCTGTGATAGCTGATTAAGATCCCCCACTTAAAGTCATTGCTTGTGAGCCCTCCACCTGGGGGTAACGAGTATGCTCCTATGATTGTGGGTTGCAACGTGGAAGCCTTTGAGGCTGTTTCTTCAGCCCCAACAGGGATCTCCTCTACCTTCACTCCCTGTTGCTCCAGAGCTTAAAAATATTTGCCAAACCTTTGCTCCTGATCTTCCTGGAGGGTGTGTGGGAAATCCATGTCATCCCATAGAGCTTCAATGTAGGCTCATGTTTGGAGCCTTTTGCCTTTCTACCTCCATCTCTAACTGGCTACATGTCCCAAATATTTTGAGAAGAGGGAACCAGGCTCTGTAATCAATATTCTTTAGTAAACCAACACTAACAGGTACATCAGCAAGTAGCAATGCATAACACCAGGTCTAATGAACATATGACATAACACTTTTCATCAGCTAGTTATACAAGCAAAGAAAAAAACATTAAAAGCTGCTCAAACTTTTCAAACTCTCCCAAAATGCTTTACAAGCATTAGGAAGTGTTTGAAAAAATGTTGGAGAACCGTTTTAAAAGCATTTCTACTCACTTTTATTACAAACATCAGAACAAGTAATTCAAAGCAATGTAAGTGCTGCTAACACATTTGCTTAAATTTTTAAGATTATGCAAAAGAAGTATTTTTAAATGTTCCAAACATTTATCTAATGCTCAAGTGAATTAGCCCAAGGAATTGTAATATACAGAAAAAAACTGAAAGAGGACATTCACCCATCATATGGACTTGCTCTACTCCTATTTACACAATCGCCTTTTATTTTTGGTTTAAGTAATTTTTTCAGTGGTGCAAATTTCAGCTACCATTTATTTTGCTTTTGAGTGTTAGAAATTAAAAGCAAGCACACAGTAATCTACTGTGGGCATCACCACATGTTTTTAAATACATTAGTCTAAGTAAGGGTTTTAGTTGATAAATGATAAAGTGGTAATAAAGAAAACAACATAAGACAATTATTCTCAGAATCATCATACACTAAGTTTTGCATTTCTAAAGTTATTATCCACTGCAATTATTATCTAGTTAAAAATATTATTTTGTTTTATTCTTCCAAAATGCAGCCCACAAAGTAGTAAAACTGAACTACTTATGGTAGCAGCATTTCAACATAAATAGGATTATAAGGGAAAACTAATTAGCTTTTTCATGGATTAGTCTCTTGTGACTCATCCTTAACTTGCTAACAGAGTGTGCAGTCACAAAGTACATAAAAGAAGAATGGATGATTTGAGTTTCAGGGTTAATTCTACAAATTGAATTTGACCATATTTTTCTTGTAAATGGAAAACCCAAGTCTTGGCTTGTTGAATTGTATAGGACTACATCCTTATACTTGGTAATCCTGCTGAGATCACGGAACAATATCAAAATGTAGAATGTAAAATAGCCTAATGGGAAACCTGATTCAAGACTTTAATTTAAGCTGTACAAAGGCTTCCTCACAGTTGGGAACCCCACATTCATATTATTCTATAAACAACAAAAGCACAACTCTCCAGAGGGAAGCAGAGTATCAATTATTCTTGGAGCGAGGATTCAATATTGTTATTTATGTTAATTTTAATGCTGAACGATAATTAAACTTCAAAGTGTCACTCAAAAATATAAATTTTCTGTGTTTTGTTCAACCACCTCAGTTTATTTTTTCTAATTTTATAGCTACTGTTGCTTGGTTTTGCTTGAAGAATCCTTGAGCTTTCTGAATTATTTCAACCAATATTGCTTTTATTCAGATTCAGTATTCACATTATATTTTATAATCTTCCCAACATAACTACACATTTTCTTAGCCACACTGAGATCCTAGTCTACTGCTGCTCAACTGACAAAACCACCCTTGTTTCCTCCACCAGAATCTGCTAAGGGTGTCAGATATGCTATGAGTGCCACATTCCTTAATCAGTTATTATCAAATCTACATTGGTCATGCTAATATACCTTCAGCTGTGAATTGTTTTCCGGGCTTCTCTGAGATCCTTGAATTGTTTCAAAGTTTGTTTCTCCGTGTTAACAAGGTTGAGAAAGGCTGCTTCAGCGTATAGCTTGAACATGTAACGCGCCCTCTGTAGCTGTCAGTCAACATAGACCAGTTTTCTCTTTTGGTGAGAAATTCTCTGGAGGCTTCCTGGTGCTTACAGGCTTTCCCAACTCTGCATTGTGATTCCACGCAATAGTAGTAAGTCAGCCTATGCAAGATTCTGTTTTGGCATTCCTCTACAGGCTGATAATTTTTAAAATACCCAGTTGTTTTTCAATGGGGCTGTATGGGGTTGGTATATATCTGCTTTTTTTTTAAGATTTAAAAAAACATGAATACAGTGGTGGCAATTGTGCCCATCAGTATGGATTTTCCCTCAGATTCTGCCACTCCTAGTGAAGGAATGAGGGATGATTTAGCCCCAGTAAAAGCTTCCCTAATTTTCTTTTATTCCATCTCAGATTCATTTGATGCTTATTTTCATTACTTTATTCACACATCCTGAGCTCCTTTTTGCATAAAAAGTCTGTCGTGAACACAGTTCAATAGCTTAAGCTGAAATTTATTCAAACAGATAAGTGACTTATTTCTTATCAGATGGGTAAACCATGAGGATGGAGTAAGTCTGAAGGTAGGAATATACTGTGCTGTCTCTTTAAAAAGACAAGAACTGGATTTTATAATGGGTGTTAAAGATCTTCATTTTCAATTTGTCCCACATCCTGTGCAACCGATTTATATAACTGTCGGTAAGGTGTATATTAATCTTTGATAGAATTGCTTCAGACAGAATTTTGTCTGCGACACAGCACCTACAGTACATGCAGAACACAATTTACTTCCACATGGAAGAGTTTACTTCTACTTTACATATCACCAATATGTCAGTATTTATTAATGAATTTGTCACATTAATAACACCAGAATGTAAAAGTGTCACACATAAAAACTACCTGAATTTATCACACGCGTGATAATGATGATGCAAGCTTTTTGAATACAGCTATAACATAATAAAAGTGTCACAAATGCTTTACTGAATTGCTCTCAAAGTGCTCTGGAGTACAATACAGGATACATTAGGGATTTAGCAGCTGGCAGTTGGAACCATGCATACTTTACAGAACCTGGCATCCAGCACACTCAGAAATGTGTTGGAAGATAACTTTTCTTTTCTAAAATATCGGTTTATGAGAAAATATAATCTAAATGCCAATTAGATAACCATTTCATGCAAAAAATTATGGGTTTAATGCCTAAACTGAATTGATATTTGTGAACTGAATATTTCTGAAAATTATAATGGGATAAAATTTGTGTGAGTTAAAATACTTTTTAGCTACTTTTAGCTAAAATAATTTTTTAGCTACTTTGGTCACTTTGGTGAATGCAGACAAATGAATGATAGAGTCAACTCTCCAGAACTGGAGATGGAGCAAATTTTGTTTGCAATTAATGCACTTGTTAATTACTTGCTTGAATTTAGGATTGGAAGGGTTCCAAGAGATTACAGAGGGTTAGTCATTCATCACCTTCTACTAATTTGTAACCTGCATAATGGTATAACCTACAGGACATTGATGCATGTGTGTTTATAAAAAACTCATGTTCATCTTACTTCTCTCACCTTCCTGCTTCTCCTAACATCTCAAGATATTTACCCTAATCCTGGACATCTGCTATCTTACCTTCAACCCCACATCCAGTACCTTCCTTATCCTGCCAGTAACTGCAATCCACACACTCTAATGTCATTCCCCTGCTTTCAAGTACTGCCCCCCACACCACACTGGTCGGGGTGGAGTTGGAATTCTTCTATCCCCACAAAGCACTTTTCAATTTCTTCCTACACCCACCTCCCTCTCAACCCCTTTCCTCTTTCCTCAGTTTCTCACAGGATTGCTGTGATTTATTGGCCTCCTGGACCAGTGTCATGCTTCCTTGATGGCTTCTCTGCCTGATTACACTACTTTCTCTCCTCTGAAACAACCACTATCAATTCTTGGTAGGACTCCTGTTAATGCTAAAACCTCAGCTACAATAACATTCTCAATCTAACCTCATCTTTTTACATAACACAATAGACACATTATCCAACTTACTCCAATGACAACTGTAACGGTCACCACCGTTTACGACCTTCCATCCACCCAAGACAAGACAGCTTAGCCAACACTCTGACAATCCTGCATACACGATCCATTCCCCCAGAATCAAGACGAGACACACAGCTCTGTACTTGTTCCAAAATGTATGAACGGATTGAACGATTTAATGGTATCCTTAGCTTGCTTATATATACAGTACAGCATGTTAAAGTTAATCACAGGAACAAATAAATCTCTACCCCCCTCATTACACACTGGGGGCTTCCATACAGATTTTAGGGAGACACTTTGGCACCGGTCTATAATTAACATGATCTAATTACTACTCCTGAGAAGTCACATTCCTTTATCAATAGAATTCAAACAAAACACTATCACACAATGAGTTCCCTTCAATCCACATCTTTAGACAGACGAACTGTCTCCGACAGAAAGGTATTTACACCTGATGAGAGACGTCTGATCTTTAGTACAATACACAATCTTTTAAGCATAAACACAGACCCTTACACAATGGACACTGAAATGTCTAGGAGTAAATGCAATTAACACCTCTCAAAAGCATGTGTCCCCACATTGAATAAGCCAACAACTTGTAATATCTCAAGACATCCTGCAATATGAACTATCAGTAATGTCCCATCCCATGTAATACATGAATTATGATTTATTAGCCACCCTATGCCCAAAAAGGGCACATGGTGATCCTAGACCCAAGAGTTATTAGTGACGCTGACACAGGAGTACCTCTCATCCTTCCAAAGTCTTGACCTTATTTTCCCCTCACCTGTGAACTTATTGCAACATCTCTAACACTACTTCTCCTCTCTCAGATAAAATACCCTACCAGTGACTACGGTTGTGACAAAATCTCACCCATGACCTGTCCTGACCTCACCAGATCTGTCAGCTCACTCTTATCCTCCCTGGACTCACTTGCTCCCCTAAATACACACAAAATTGTGCCTCATCTGCTACAATCCTGGCAGACAACACCAGAAGTTTCAAATGACATAGCTCTGCACTTGCATGGTGTAAAAAGTAATTTCTTCCGTGCTGGCAAATTTATTTCATCACTTTCATTAATACCCTCCCATCCAGTCATCAACTCTCTCACATTGTCCCTCACTGCCTCCACTCACTAAATCATTTACTGCTTAAGGCATTGCAACTCATTTAAAAAACAGTATAGATGCAAAGCTTAACTGTCCAGATATCTCCCCCACCTAACATACTCTGTCTATCACCACATTCAATACTTTCCTCTTCCAGCCCTGTCCCTATACTTTTATCTAGAACACCTAGTCTATGTCCATCTGATCTGCTACCTCACTGATAGGAACCTTCTCGAACCCTCACAGTTTTACCAACAAGACCCCATAAACACTGCCCTATCTACCGATCCAAGCGCTTCTTCAGTGTCACCTATAACTCTGTTTTCTCCTCTCCACGTCGTCTTTTTCTGGCCTGCCCCAAGTCTTTGTCCTCAGGCTCCTTCTATTCTCTATCTACACTTCCTCCTTTGGTCAGTTGATAGCCTTCCATGGCTTCTAATACCATCTATATGCTGACACCATCTATCTCTATACTCACTTCACCCCTTCTATCTTTTACACCACACATATGCCAACTGACATATCAGTGTAGATGTCACAGATATCTCTTTCCAAAACTAAGCTTATGGTATTTATTTTCCCCTGTGCCCTATTCCTTGATTTTTTCCATCAAGATCAATAACATAACTATGGGTCCTTCTCTTAATGCCAGGGTGCTAGGTATAGTCCTAGACTGTGACCCCTCCCTTCAGCTCAAAAACAGTCTAAATATTTCCACATTTACCTCTGTAACTTTTTAAAAATATGCCTTTTTTTTTTTTACCAATGACACCACCAAACTGATAATTCACTTCCTTGTTATCTCGTGCCTCAACTATTGCAACTCCCTCCTAGTTGGCCTAGCTCTGCACAGGACACCCCTCACCCTTCAGCTGACCATGAATGCTGCTGCCAAATGCATCCACCTTACCAACTGCTCAGTGTCTGCTACCACTCTCTGCCTTCTGATTGCCCAAAGAAAAAAAAATAGAATTAAAATATTAACAACCACATTCAAAGCCATCCACAACTCTGCCTGGGCTATATCACCGACCTTATATAAGTGACAGTTCATCAATAGAATTCAAAAAAACACTATCACACAATGAGTTCCCTTCAATCCACATCTTTAGACAGACGAACTGTCTCCGACAGAAAGGTATTTACACCTGATGAGAGACGTCTGATCTTTAGTACAATACACAATCTTTTAAGCATAAACACAGACCCTTACACAATGGACACTGAAATGTCTAGGAGTAAATGCAATTAACACCTCTCAAAAGCATGTGTCCCCACATTGAATAAGCCAACAACTTGTAATATCTCAAGCCATCCTGCAATATGAACTATCAGTAATGTCCCATCCCATGTAATACATGAATTATGATTTATTAGCCACCCTATGCCCAAAAAGGGCACATGGTGATCCTAGACCCAAGAGTTATTAGTGACGCTGACACAGGAGTACCTCTCATCCTTCCAAAGTCTTGACCTTATTTTCCCCTCACCTGTGAACTTATTGCAACATCTCTAACACTACTTCTCCTCTCTCAGATAAAATACCCTACCAGTGACTACGGTTGTGACAAAATCTCACCCATGACCTGTCCTGACCTCACCAGATCTGTCAGCTCACTCTTATCCTCCCTGGACTCACTTGCTCCCCTAAATACACACAAAATTGTGCCTCATCTGCTACAATCCTGGCAGACAACACCAGAAGTTTCAAATGACATAGCTCTGCACTTGCATGGTGTAAAAAGTAATTTCTTCCGTGCTGGCAAATTTATTTCATCACTTTCATTAATACCCTCCCATCCAGTCATCAACTCTCTCACATTGTCCCTCACTGCCTCCACTCACTAAATCATTTACTGCTTAAGGCATTGCAACTCATTTAAAAAACAGTATAGATGCAAAGCTTAACTGTCCAGATATCTCCCCCACCTAACATACTCTGTCTATCACCACATTCAATACTTTCCTCTTCCAGCCCTGTCCCTATACTTTTATCTAGAACACCTAGTCTATGTCCATCTGATCTGCTACCTCACTGATAGGAACCTTCTCGAACCCTCACAGTTTTACCAACAAGACCCCATAAACACTGCCCTATCTACCGATCCAAGCGCTTCTTCAGTGTCACCTATAACTCTGTTTTCTCCTCTCCACGTCGTCTTTTTCTGGCCTGCCCCAAGTCTTTGTCCTCAGGCTCCTTCTATTCTCTATCTACACTTCCTCCTTTGGTCAGTTGATAGCCTTCCATGGCTTCTAATACCATCTATATGCTGACACCATCTATCTCTATACTCACTTCACCCCTTCTATCTTTTACACCACACATATGCCAACTGACATATCAGTGTAGATGTCACAGATATCTCTTTCCAAAACTAAGCTTATGGTATTTATTTTCCCCTGTGCCCTATTCCTTGATTTTTTCCATCAAGATCAATAACATAACTATGGGTCCTTCTCTTAATGCCAGGGTGCTAGGTATAGTCCTGGACTGTGACCCCTCCCTTCAGCTCAAAAACAGTCTAAATATTTCCACATTTACCTCTGTAACTTTTTAAAAATATGCCTTTTTTTTTTTTACCAATGACACCACCAAACTGATAATTCACTTCCTTGTTATCTCGTGCCTCAACTATTGCAACTCCCTCCTAGTTGGCCTAGCTCTGCACAGGACACCCCTCACCCTTCAGCTGACCATGAATGCTGCTGCCAAATGCATCCACCTTACCAACTGCTCAGTGTCTGCTACCACTCTCTGCCTTCTGATTGCCCAAAGAAAAAAAAAATAGAATTAAAATATTAACAACCACATTCAAAGCCATCCACAACTCTGCCTGGGCTATATCACCGACCTTATATAAGTGACAGTTCATCAATAGAATTCAAACAAAACACTATCACACAATGAGTTCCCTTCAATCCACATCTTTAGACAGACGAACTGTCTCCGACAGAAAGGTATTTACACCTGATGAGAGACGTCTGATCTTTAGTACAATACACAATCTTTTAAGCATAAACACAGACCCTTACACAATGGACACTGAAATGTCTAGGAGTAAATGCAATTAACACCTCTCAAAAGCATGTGTCCCCACATTGAATAAGCCAACAACTTGTAATATCTCAAGACATCCTGCAATATGAACTATCAGTAATGTCCCATCCCATGTAATACATGAATTATGATTTATTAGCCACCCTATGCCCAAAAAGGGCACATGGTGATCCTAGACCCAAGAGTTATTAGTGACGCTGACACAGGAGTACCTCTCATCCTTCCAAAGTCTTGACCTTATTTTCCCCTCACCTGTGAACTTATTGCAACATCTCTAACACTACTTCTCCTCTCTCAGATAAAATACCCTACCAGTGACTACGGTTGTGACAAAATCTCACCCATGACCTGTCCTGACCTCACCAGATCTGTCAGCTCACTCTTATCCTCCCTGGACTCACTTGCTCCCCTAAATACACACAAAATTGTGCCTCATCTGCTACAATCCTGGCAGACAACACCAGAAGTTTCAAATGACATAGCTCTGCACTTGCATGGTGTAAAAAGTAATTTCTTCCGTGCTGGCAAATTTATTTCATCACTTTCATTAATACCCTCCCATCCAGTCATCAACTCTCTCACATTGTCCCTCACTGCCTCCACTCACTAAATCATTTACTGCTTAAGGCATTGCAACTCATTTAAAAACAGTATAGATGCAAAGCTTAACTGTCCAGATATCTCCCCCACCTAACATACTCTGTCTATCACCACATTCAATACTTTCCTCTTCCAGCCCTGTCCCTATACTTTTATCTAGAACACCTAGTCTATGTCCATCTGATCTGCTACCTCACTGATAGGAACCTTCTCGAACCCTCACAGTTTTACCAACAAGACCCCATAAACACTGCCCTATCTACCGATCCAAGCGCTTCTTCAGTGTCACCTATAACTCTGTTTTCTTCTCTCCACGTCGTCTTTTTCTGGCCTGCCCCAAGTCTTTGTCCTCAGGCTCCTTCTATTCTCTATCTACACTTCCTCCTTTGGTCAGTTGATAGCCTTCCATGGCTTCTAATACCATCTATATGCTGACACCATCTATCTCTATACTCACTTCACCCCTTCTATCTTTTACACCACACATATGCCAACTGACATATCAGTGTAGATGTCACAGATATCTCTTTCCAAAACTAAGCTTATGGTATTTATTTTCCCCTGTGCCCTATTCCTTGATTTTTTCCATCAAGATCAATAACATAACTATGGGTCCTTCTCTTAATGCCAGGGTGCTAGGTATAGTCCTAGACTGTGACCCCTCCCTTCAGCTCAAAAACAGTCTAAATATTTCCACATTTACCTCTGTAACTTTTTAAAAATATGCCTTTTTTTTTACCAATGACACCACCAAACTGATAATTCACTTCCTTGTTATCTCGTGCCTCAACTATTGCAACTCCCTCCTAGTTGGCCTAGCTCTGCACAGGACACCCCTCACCCTTCAGCTGACCATGAATGCTGCTGCCAAATGCATCCACCTTACCAACTGCTCAGTGTCTGCTACCACTCTCTGCCTTCTGATTGCCCAAAGAAAAAAAAATAGAATTAAAATATTAACAACCACATTCAAAGCCATCCACAACTCTGCCTGGGCTATATCACCGACCTTATATAAGTGACAGTTCATCAAAAATGTGTCACCACGTGATTTGAGCATACCCTGATAAAGTGACGTGGTGCATGATATATGTAAGGTGGAGCCTGAGGGATCGTGGACCTGAAGAGATATCAAACCAGGGAGAACGGTACCCCTGTGATTGCCTTTAGTGTTGTATGTAAAGTTAAGCACAATTCTAATTTTAAGAAAGCATTCCTTTACAATACTACACTATTGGGGACATCCTCTCAACTTTGATATGGCACAGGAGTTGCCACACATCGTGTGCATATAACGCTCTTAAAGGAACCAGTACCCTATTACCCTGGAGGAATATCTGACAGGATACGAACACCCTAGTGAGTGGGATGCCATACTACATGTACACAGAGGATCCTGGAAAACAATATTGGCTGGGGAGATCCAAGCTGAATGTTAATTAACATGCGTTGTATATCACACTATTAAGGTGAGGGCACTGAGAGCACAGTGGGGATTGGGAAGAGGTGGTTTGGAAGCGTTTGAAGATTTTTGATGAGATGAGAATCTCATAATAAACATTTTTCATGAACTTATATATGAACTGGTACAATTTATCACTGTATGTGTATGAAGAACAATATTTTATTTCTGCTTTATTTTTCATCATTATTGCTATCTTGTTGGTATTTCAGTCCTTTTGTATGTAATCTTACACCTATATTTCCAGAGATTGGCAGTGCACCACTTAAAATAATAGAACCTGTTTTAAAATTTTCGTATTGGTTAAAAAATGATAGAAATAAACGATCGTCTGTGGGGAAATCCAACGGTCAAAAATCCACGCATGCTCAGAATCAAGTCGACGCATGCTCGGAAGCATTGAACTTCATTTTTCTCTGTACGTCGTTGTGTTTTACTTCACCGCGTTAGACATGATCAGATTTTTAAACGATGGTGTGTAGGCAAGACTGATGAAAGTCAGCTTCATCGGATATCTGATGAAAAAATCCAGCGGTTCGTTTTCATCAGACGAAACGATCGTGTGTACAGGGCTTTACTAACTATATTTTATTCATGAATTGTGTGAACACAATTTTGTGCATGCATCACCCACAGATTATTAATTGTTTAATTAGTCACATTTTATTGGTTATAATTAGGAAGTCATTAGGTTTGAACTAGTAGCGCATGAGTTATTCACTAACACTTGTGCTCTCTTGTCTCTAGCTTACTCCTCATCTCCTACCACGCTCACCTCCAAGATTTCTTCAGAGCATCTCCCATCATCTGGCATTCACTACCCCATCTATCTCCTACTCTGCTCACCTTTAGATTTTCTTCAGGGAAGCCCACCCTGTATGTACCCACCAATTGAACTTTTACTTTCTCTACCAATTCACACCACATAGTTATCTTTTTGTATCACTTGGTCATCCCTTTTAGGTTTTAAGCTTTCATGAGCAAAGCCCTTTTAACCCTTGTGTCTTATTATAATTGTACTTTATATTGAAATGCGCTGAGCAAACTGTTGGCACCATATAAAGCCTGTATTATAGTAATAATAATATAATAAAAATGCCAAGACATTACTAACAAAACAGATAATGCATTACTGTTGAAGTCTTTATTTATATCACAGAGAGTGTTATTACCCTTAAGAACAATACAATTACCCAAAACCAAAGCAATATTAAAAGATAATGGACGGTAACTGAGTTTGTGTCCTTTGTCTTGTATTGTTATATGTACGATGGAAAGGAGGAATAGGGAGAAAATGAAAAGAAATTGCCTTTTTACATTTAATTGAACTAACAGCATGTAATGACAGTAATAAATAACCCAGCAGTGGCAGAGTGACTAAATAAATTGGCTTCAAACCGCAATGATTCATCTTGTGTCTTTCATTGCCATCAGCTTCTTTACTGCTAGCCCATACTCAATAGTGTAACAATTCTAACTATCTCTTCCCTAAAGAGATCCCTATTAATGGGCTGCATTAAATACATAAATATACCTAATGAGCAAACAAGATATGTTAAAGGGGAATTCCAGCTAAGGACATGTTTTTTACAACAATACAAAAGTGCCGAAACAACTGTTTTGCAATATATAAGTCATTAAACAAATAAAGCTGTAAGAAATGAAAGACACATTATACATCAGGGACCAATTTGTTATTTTCTTCATGTTGTTCATTGCATCTGTGATGGTTTCTAAAGCAATTAGTCAGTCATCAAAGTGGCCCAACTATTGCTTTCTGGAGGCTGTTAATTGAAAATCAGTGAGGTATATAGCAGTTTAAAGCCCAAGCTAGGTTTTTGGAAGAAATGGGAAAACAAAAAGTCTAAACTCTCAGAATGAAGAACAAGAAATGCTGTATAGTTCATGTTGCCCTTCCTCTTCCTTGCAAATGCACTGTAAACAACTGAAATGTAATCAGCAACAGTGAGGATATAGCAACATAAGTTATATATAATGGAATGGGAAATGTTTAACTATCAAGGAGTTAAGTAGGTATTTTATAAATCTGCATGTAAAGTAGAACACCAATTCATAAGTTTTCCAGGTTTTTAGCTTGTGATTCTACCGGTAACACATTTCCTGTCCTAGAGGGCGATGCTCACCCTCTGTGCTGTATCTATGGATGAGCTGCTTTGTCATATTAGGGCAGGAAGTGTATTAGGACTACAGAACTACTTTCTTCTCTCCACACATGATATAAGAGGGGGGAGTCATTTACAGTGCTGAATTGGACAGTGCTGATAATAATGACCAAACACGAACACAGTGTCTGCAATCAAGTGTTAAAGGAGATGAATGAGAGGTGCTATGCTGAAATCCTTTCTCTTATATCTTTCTGCAGTTATGACATCCAGTAATATTTTCAGCCTTGGAATTCTAATCAGAACAGGGAAATCCTCAGTAATAAATATACATGCATCAGCCTAATGCAACAACTTCAGACACAGATTTAATACAACACAAATATGAATTATTTTTTATTTAAATGCTCACAAAAATATTAAAAAGGATTAAAATAACAGGCATATCCTCCTTTCACAAACTTGTGGTCTCTTTCCATCTCCAGAGACTGGGTTTTCGATGAAATTACCTCTTTAACACCTGCAGGGATTCAAAAGCTGGCGCTCTAAGGGGCTCCAATATAATAACACAGTTGTATTCACATGTTCTACACTCCTTTCAGGATCTGCAAGAATCTTTAAATTTACCTCATTATTAATAGTTTTTATTAAATACTTACAATTACGGCGTGCGGTCCAATCAAAGTTTAAAGGGGAAAAGAAAGTAATAAAACCAATGCCACTTCTAAATTTATTAGCACGGTTGACTGAAAAATAAAGGCTTGATCTCATCTCTATATGGCCAACTAACGAGATCATATCGACACGAGGGTGTCAGCCCAGGCAGAAGAGGGTGGGAGCTAGATATAGGGGGATATTTAAGATGATACTTGGCAAATAATATTAGAAAGGGTACCCCTAGTTTCACTATCACCAGCAGAATGTTTGACACAATTATTTATAATATACAGGGTATATAGAACACTGGTCAAATTATGTGGGGCAGGCGTGATTCCCCGGACTATCTACGGTGACAAAAATCTCCTGCTGATTTAATACATATGATGTGGAATTGTCCTAAACTGGCTAGATACTGACGAGAGGCGGTGAATACAATTGATGAAACCTTTAATACATATACTGTATTCATAAGGACCCTAAAATTTGCCTTTTTGGCTACCTTGATGAAGAATTTATGCCCCTTGAGATTCAGATACCAGTTAGCAGATTACTGTTTATGGCAGGAAAGCTAATTGCTCTAAGGTGGATATCTCCGTGTGCACCTTCTTTTGAGGAATGGCGTCTTTAGGTAAACGACAATATTTTGAAGGAACAACAGATCTATTGTAAAAGAGGCATTCCCAATGCCCAAACTGTGGTAACCATGGATTTCGGTTCCACAGTTAGCTTCATCCTGAATGGCTTTTGCTGATCTTTAGAAGGGCGGGCAAGTGTAGTTATGGATAGTAAATATGGTACCAGATGGAAAATGGAGGTAGATGGTTATATCAGTGGTTAGAGAACAAACTACTGACTTAAGCAGCTGGCAGAGGTAACTTTTATATAGGTACAGATACACAGAATACAGTAATATAGTGGGTTGGATACGGAACAGTCACCTGATTTGCTTGAGGTGGGCTTTTTTTTGTGTTTATGAATATGTTATTATTTGTGGCTAAATACTTGTTATGATGTTTAGAGAATATATGTAAGAAAAAGAAAAACTCAGAATTTGCTGTGGATTGACCATTTGTAAGGTGTTAGAAATAAGGTACAAGCTGTAATAGTGACAAGTACTATATCTAACAATAATGTATTTTGGTTTGCAATGATGAAAAATTTACAATATAGAGGTAAGAAATAAAATAAAAAAACACCTGCTGCGGAATACAGTGGTTGCAAGAAGTCTCCTAACATGTTTTGAGGGAAAAGCCCATTCTTTAGAGCTTACCTGCTCACTTGCATGCTTGCCTTTAAATGTATTCAGTTAATAAGAAAGCTAGCAAAGCTGGCAGACCAATGAATTCATGGGCTTTAGCTTGACAACAACTCCCCCTCTGCTGATTTAGAAGGCCATATACTAAAAATGGCATTAGTGCATTAGGCCCGGGTTCACACTAGTCCGACATTGGGAGCTCATGTTGCATGACGTGTGAAAATCAATGTTTCCCTATGGGAGCTGTCTTAACTGGTCCGACACATGTCGGAGCGACTTTGCAAATGCTCCCAGTACTAATTTGGTCTGACTTTGATCCTACTTCACTCCATTGAATATCATTGAAGTCGGATCAAAGTTGGAACGCAGTCTTGCACAGTCCGACTTTGGCATGCGACTTGTACTCTGCTGATCTTGAGGGGGAACTCCACGACAAATTTTAACAACAAAAAACAGCATGGGTTCCCCTCCAAGAGCATACTAGGCCCATGGGTCTGGTGCGGATTTAAAGGGAAACCCCCTATGCCGAAAAAACAGCGCGGGGGTCCCCCCAAATCCATACCAGACCCGTATCTGAGCAGCAGCCCGGCCAGTCAGGAAAGGGGGTGGGGACAAGCGAGCGCCCCCCTCCTTAATCGTGCCAGGCCGCATGCCCCCCCACCCCAAAGCACCCTGCCCCCATGTTGATGAGGACAGGGCCTATTCCCAACCACCCGGAGCATGCTGGGACTGTGACGTCATAAGAGGCCTATATAAATCGGTGTGAGCCGCACACCCGGCATTACAGCGGGAGGGAGCGTCGAGTTAACACCGGAAGAAAAGAAGAGGGAAGAAGATGGCGATGGAAAAAGACCGGGCTGGCCGCCGCCAGTAAGAGAGCTACAAAGAAGATAGCGGGGGCGCAGCCTGGCAGAAGGCACCGCAGAGCGGGAGAAGAACCGGGGAGCGTGGAGAGCAGAAGAAGAGAGCGGAGAAGACGGAAGAAGACCCCCGAAAAGCGGAGAAGTCAGAAGAAGACCTCCGGAGCTGACTAATAAAATATTTTAAAAACCTGTGTAGTGTGTTTATTTATTTTTTGACAAACTTGTTAAAGGGGGCTCCCAGATTCCGATAAACCCCCCACCCGCAGACCCCGACAACCAACGGCCAGGGATGTTGGGGCCCTGTCCTCATCAACATGGGGGCAGGGTGCTTTGGGGTGAGGGGGCCGCAGGGCGCCCCCCGCCCCAGAGCACCTACCTCCCCATGTTGAGGGCATGTGGCCTGGCCTGGGATCGTCCCCACCCTCTTTCCTGACCATCCGGGCTGCTGCTCGGATACGGGTGTGGTATGGATTTTGGGGGGACCCCACGCCGTTTTTTTGCCTTAGCGGGTTCCCCTTCAAATCCGCATCAGACCCAGGGGCCTGGTATGCTCATGCCGTTTTTTTTTGTTAAAATTTGCCGTGGATTTGGAGTTCCCCCTCAAGATTCATATCAAACACAGTGCCTGATATTGGCAGGGATCCAAGTCGGATCCCCGCTCATTGAAAGTCGGACTTCAAGTCGCAGGGCAAAGTCGGATCAAAGTAGTATCCTGTTCATGAAAGTCGGATGGATGTAGGACCAATGTAGGACCAATGTAGGATCAATGTAGGACCCATACCCATGTCACAGAGCAAAGTAGGTTGAAAGTCGTGTAGTAGAGTGTGAACCCAGCCTGAACCGTGCAGCCAGTTGCAGACGGATATAATGCATTATTTATTTATTTATTTATTTTCATGCATAAAAATAAAATAAAAATGCTAAAAATTATAAAATAAGTACACACTGTATATATACTGTATATACAGTATATCTATACTTTTTCATTATTTAACTCACTTTATCCCCTTACCTCTCAGCGTTCCAAAATGGCAAGCATGCAAATAATCTAACTTATGTTACTCAATATTCAAGAAAAGAGAACTGACAGCAAGAGATGAAGCTTTACAACTCATTATTCACAAGCTGAACTATTTGTAACTAATCTTTTTTTCCCTAGCCCTCTGGGGGGGGTATGTCATCTGGAGGTTTGAATAAGGATTGGGCTGGATTTGATACATTTTCACAATACAAACAATAATCATTATAGCAGGAGATCCTCTATTTTTTCAGGTTAGGAGTCAATTGGGATGATCTGAAGGATCAGTGGGGAAGATGTTTTTTCTATGTATGGTCTATAGTAGTTTTTATCAATTAGTTGTCCCACGTGGGGAATGGAAGTGTGCAGCTTTTTTTCTTTGTACAGTGTGAGGTGGGGTGATTAAGCTTATGTGCAAAATGTAAATGCGGTTTTCAACCAGTTGTGCCAATCTGGGCTGTTTTTTAGGGCATGGGCATGGCAGCAGGTTTTCTCAATTAACCTCCCTGGCGGTATGATAATTTCAGATTTTAGGTGCTGAAAGCTACCAATAAACCATTTTGCAAGGAAATTTTTTGGTGTTTTACATTGTAGGCCTGTAATTCTTAGGAATAACTCACTTAAATCTGTTAAACCAAACAAGAGTCTAGCAGACATCTCGGTACCAATTAAAAGTCTCATAATAAAGTTTGAAAAACAAAATCATAAATTATAATATAATAAATAACTATAAAATAATTATAATAAAAATAAATAATAATGTAATTATAATAAAAATTATTCAAAAATAATGTAATCAATTCTGCAAGTGATTATAATTTTTTTATCACTGTTTTCTAGCTGATCTAAAACCATTTTTGACATAAAGGGACACTTTTGGTTGCTATGGACAATCTACAGCCACAGCAGGCAGAAAGAACAGTTTTTATTATATAAAAAAAGTGCATGTAGTGCACTGGACAGACCACTAGGGACAAGGGGGGGTGTGTATTTTTTACATACAGTACTGTAATCTATAAGATTACAGTATACTGTATGTAATGTGTTTATTTACTTTTTTGAATTTGGCGCCCCCCTTCTCCGTCCCCAACCCGTGGGTCGTAAAAACGGCGCAGGGAACGGAGATCAGCAGCACACAGGGACACTGTGTGAATCGAGCGAGGACGGCGGGGAGGCATCGCAGGATCCAGGGACAAGGTAAGAAACTTTGTCAGTCAGGCTCGGGGATACCGCTTTTGGTAAAGAAATCTTACCCTGCCCCTGAGCCAGACTCGGAAATACCACCAGGGGGGTTAAAACAATCAGTTGAAAATGCTAAGCCACAAGGCTCTATTGTCAGCAACACACCTACTATTGTCTCTTGCCTTCCAGACCAATGTCTTTTCAGGCTCAATCAGCCTTAAGCCCTGTACACACAATCGGTTTGTCCGATGAAAACAGACCGATGGACAACTGTTTTCATCGGTCAAACCGATCGTGTGTGGGCCCCATCGGTTTGTTTTCCAACGGTTAAAAAAAAATAGAACATGTTTTAAATTTTTCCTAAAAAACGATAAAAAAACGATAGAAAAAAACGATCGTCTGTGCGGAAAAACATCCATTGGTCAAAAATCCACGCATGCTCAAAATCAAACCTAAGTCGACGCATGCTCGGAAGCATTGAACTTAATTTTTCTCAGCACGTTGTAACTTTGTGACATTTTACGTCACCGCGTTTGGACACGCTTGGATTTTTTACCGATGGTGTGTAGGCAAGACTGATGAAAATCAGCTTCATCGGATATCCAACGGAAAAATCCATCGGATTAGATTCCATCAGATATCCAATCGTGTGTACAGGGCTTTAGTTACAGAACCTCGCTGCACGGGTCCACTCCTGGCCTTTCGATGGGGTTTCCCAACTCTCCTGAGTGTTATGGACTTCCTCTAGTCCCCTGATTTATTAGCTCCCTCAGCTTTCTCATTCTCCATAGACTCTCGCAGCTGTCCCAACTTTCCCAGTCATGTGGACAAGGCTTCTCCCCCAATATGAGGTGTAGTCTCCTGGCAGGAATACACAGCTCTACTAGCTGAAACACATAGCTCTCTCCCAACAGGGCTCTGTCTCCAAGATGGGAAGCTTTAGATATGATCAGACCTGTCTTGTAATTAATCTGCAAACCTGAGCACTCACACAGCCTGCAGGTCTCCAGCAAGACCAGAAGACAGGACTGAAGGATCCGTCCCACGCATGACACGTTGGAGTCTTCAAGCTCCAGGCCCCAATTCGGGGGATACAAAACCTGGAGATTACAGACAAGCCGGCGTAAGCAAGGCTCTAAAGCAGGGATCCTCAAACTACGGCCCTCCAGATGTTGTAGAACTACACATCCCATGAGGCATTGTAACACACTGACATTCACAGACATCACTAGGCATTATGGGAATTGTAGTTCCTGAACAACTGGAGGGCTGTAGTTTGAAGACCCATGGTCTAAAGCTTTGCACTTTTCCTTAATGTAAACACCATTTGCATTATTCCGATATCTATGCACACCATGGCAGGGCCTAGCACTGTTACACTAAGTATAATATATATATATATATATATATATATATATATATATATATATATATATATATATTAGGGTTGCCACCTCATCCCTTTAAAACAGAACACATATGAATTACACAGGTTCTGTGGCTGATTATGGTGGTAATTAAACTCACTCGGTGCCTAATCTGCATTAGCCTGAGCCTCAGAACCTGTGTAATTCATATGTGTTCTGTTTTAAAGGGATGAGGTGGCAACCCTAATATATATATAAAAAACACACAGTACATTGAATGTATATTTAACTGTAAAAGCATCCCTTGTGTAGAACATCCAAAAGCACTGAAACTGCTGCTGGGTGCCACCATCTTGGAAGTGATGTCAGCCGAACCAGCAAAATGAGAGCTGCCGCTCAAGTGACACTCTATAGGAGAGAAGCTGGACCAGCACAGACAGTAATTAGACACTCCCAGAAAGGAAAGGGCTATGGCACGCAAAGAGGGAGGGGCTTTGTTAGGGCACTGACTCTACTTACACATTGCAAGTCAATAAAAATTGTTTATTAAAAAAGAAAAGCTCTGCAAGCAAGCATTTAAAGGAGTTGTAAAGGTTTGCTTTTCTTTCAGCTTAATGCATCCTATGGCAATCACCGGCCCCCCAGTCCCCCCGTTTTACTTACCTGAGCCAGTTCACCTGCTCAGCACTTCCCCAGTGTCCCCTTCTCCACAGAGTCCTGGCGTTGATTGGATAGATTGAAAGCAGCGCAGATATTGGCTCCTGCTGCTGCCAATGAAATCAAATGACGTGGGTGCCGGGGGCAGGGCCAAATCATACACTCTGTGTCTATGGATGCCAAGTGTATGCCTCGGGAGCATGCCCGCAAGGTAACCCCCTCGTTAGAGAGCTTCCCGGGGGGTTATCTAATGCGAGGAGGAGCCGCAAGAGCCCAGAAGAGGATGTTTGGGGCCACTAGCAAAACTAGCTGCACAACGGAGGGAAGTATGACATGTTTGTTATTTAAAAAAAAAAAAAATTAACATTTAGTATATTAGTGACATATTTGAGAGATCGGTAACAAGATTTCTGTGAATAATGGGGAGGGCAGAAGAGAGCAGGAAAGCGGCGCAGCTTTTCTTATTAGCAGAGGCTGGCGTTAATGCTGGAAAAAAGACTGTAGGGGCGGTAGCTGTGAGGAGGTTATTGTTAGCAGAAGTAGCCTCCTGCAGGCAGAGGAATAAACACCATTTCACATAACTAATGTGTTTGGTGCTTTATCTTACTAAAAAAAACACAACATTTCAACTTTACCTCTGTTTAAAGGGGTTGTAAAGGTTTGGTTTTTATTTTCTAAATAGGTTCCTTTAAGCTAGTGCATTGTTGGTTCACTTACCTTTTCCTTTGATTTCTCTTCTAAATGTTTTTTTTCTTTGTCCGAATTTCTCACTTCCTATTTCTCCTCAATAAGCTTGCCACCATCATCCGTCCCAGCGGGGGATGTCAGCCAGAACAACTTACTGAACAGCTTACTGAGCAGGAACAGAAAGTGAGAAATTCAGAAGAAGAAAACAAAGAAAAAAAACATTTAGAAGGGAAATGGAAGGAAAAGTTAAGTGGATTAACAATGCACTAGCTTAAAGGAACCTATTTAGAAAATAAAAAACAAACCTTTACAACCCCTTTAAACCTCCACATGAATTTTGTGCATACCTGTGAAAATAATTGAAATAAATATGTGTAGCGCCTGATGAGCAGGCACGGCCTCAAATTTAATAGGGGTCTGAGCTGTTATTTGGCTCAGACCAGAGTGATTAAAGGAAATTTAGCCTCTGTTCCAGCCATGGCTGTGCCGGGAGTAATCCACCATTGATCGCCTGGGGGTGTTATTACCACCACAGGCCAAGGGTGGCAGCAACCAGGTCATGGTACATTGAGTGTCCCCCATAGCAGCAAATCAGTGGGAGTGGTTGCCCCACTGTGCATGCTGGGGAGGGGTACTTAGGGACAGACGCCATTGGTTTGGGGTCCGTCTGTTTGCGCTCCGTGGCCCAACTGGCCGGGGGTGCGTGTTATGAATCCTGGCTCCGGGACCATGTTGGCCCGGGGTTGTGGCTTTGTCTGTTGGGCCAGTTGTCTGACTGGGGCCTGTACTGCAGAGGTGATCCTGTGCTGTCTGTCCTGCGGGAGGAGGCCACTTGATGAAGAAAGCCAGGGGAGGATCTATCCTGGAGAGGACCATGTAAGAGGCTGGTATCTTAGGAGAAGGCCTGGAAGCTTCACCACAGGATGCACCATACACTGAGAGGCTTGACAGTGTCGCCTGTCAGATTCAAAGGTTCTAGTGAGAAAAAGCTGAAGAGATCCGGGTGCTGAATCTTGTGGCAGAGGATTCCGGACAAAAATATCTCATCAAGAAAGGAAGGTCTGTGTCAGAGACTGTCTTTTATTCCGTGCGCCATCCCAGCTGCTAGGCCAGTGAGAGGGACCTATCCGGTGAGCAATTCCCACTCTGGCTAGAGTGGCGACGAGAACTGTTTGCTGGAAACAGGAGTGTTTCCTTATTTTGCACCTGAACCTACCTACCCTTCCACCCCTCACTCCTCTTTTCTACCAAAGCTCTACAAAATAAACCCCAAGAGAAAGAGGTACATTGTATGTGGACATTGAAATTCTTTGGACTCTCCTTTCACCCTGGACAGCGAGAATAGAGGTAACGTGCCACCCAAAATCTAAACCAGCAGCTCCTACGGGGGTAGTGCTACATATGTATGAAGGATGATATGCGCCCAGGTAAAAAGGAATGTACTACAATATTTTCTTTAACACTTCACCTAAAGCAGTTTTTAGCTATCCACATTAAATGATCAGTGCGACCTGCAATTTAATACATTTAAAAACATTTCAGATGCAAAAAAGTTAGAGGGGAGGTTTAAAGAGAGCTAAACTGGATTTTAAAGATTATCCTTCTTTAGCAGTTTGTATCTATTGTATACTTTACAGTGCTTTCTCCCTGCGGACATGATTTTATTGTCTCTTCTCTTTAGCTTGATTTGCACATTGAAAGGTTCCTGGTTTAGGAACCAGATAATGATATAAAATACCTATTTATATTCAGCGCGGCCCACACGCTCCCATTTCTGTGATTATAAAACACCTGCATTTAATCTACATGGGATAATAGGAGGTATAGCAGGCAGTGAGAAGAAGTAATCAGGTAAAATATTACAATATTATGGCACATCACAAGCTGGTAATGACTTGCCATTAAAAAAGTAGAAGGCTGACAAATACTGTGACCTAAATCAATCATGCATATAGCATTCTCATAATACATTCTGAGCTACCTCTACCCACAGACTGATAGCTTTTCAGGTGTGTTCCAAGCATACAGCTACTGTATATGCATTTTTAACATCTACACTTATGCCGCGTACACACTATGATTTTTCGGCATGTAAAAAAGTACGTTTTAAAAGAATGTAATTTAAAACGATGTGTGTGGGCTTCACATAATTTTTCGGGTTCTGAAAAAACGACAAAAATTCGAACATGCTGCATTTTTTTAACAACGTTTTTAAACAACGTAGTTTTTCGGGTTGTAAAAATTTTCGTGTGTGGGCTTAAACGATGTGAAAAAACCTGCTCATGCTCAGAAGCAAGTTATGAGACAGGAGCGCTCATTCTGGTAAAACTAGCGTTCGTAATGGAGTAAGCACATCCATCACGCTGTAATAGACAGAAAAGCGCAAATTGTCTTTTACTAACGCAAAATCAGCCCAAAGGGTGGCGCCATCTGAATGGAACTTCCCCTTTATAGTGCCGTCGTACGTGTTGTACGTCACCGCGCTTTGCTACAGCATTTTTTCATTCGTGTGTGGGCAACGTCGTTTTAATGATGAAGTTGGAAAAAAATTTGTTTTTTCTAGAGGCTGAAAAATGTACGTGTGTATGTGGCATTACACTCTTTTGGTACAAAATAAAGCATGAAAAATCTCTATCTCCCATGAACCCCCTTGTTTTTAGAAGATTAATGGGAAGCATTCCCCCTCTAAATTTTCTTTACCTTCTCCTTGGTCCTAAAATCACTATACACCTCTAATGTTTAGCCAAAAATATGCAATGACACAGGGTAATTGCATATTATGGATTGGTGTAAATAGTATGTTTATTTAGTAGGGTAGCTTAATAAAGTGGTAAGGTCTTGGGTGGTGTGGAACCAGAAACAAGGCTTGGTAATAAAAAAAATTCTCTTTGGGATCAATAATATATTCTGAATCCGAATAGGTGTCTATAGAAATATAAAATGGTTTAAACCAAAAACAAAATTTTTTTTTTGATTGTACAGGGGAGGTCAGAGGCTGCGGATGGTACAGGGGAGGTCAGAGGCTGCGGAGGGGCGGACAGGAGGTCAGAGGCTGTGAAGGGGGGGAAAGAAGGTCAGAGGCTGCGGGAGGGGGGGGGGAGGAGGTCAGAGGCTGCAGGGAGGGGGGGGAGGCCAGAGGCTGCGGAGGGATGACAGGAGGTCAGAGGCTGCGGAGGGGGGACAGGAGGTCAGAGGCTGCGGAGGGGGGGAAGGAGGTCAGAGGCGCGGCGGAGGGGGCGGGGAGGGGACAGGTCAGAGGCTGCGGAGGGGAGCATGAGGTCAGATGCTGCAGAAGGGGGAGTAGAGAGGTCAGAGGCTACGGAGGGGGGACAGGAGGTCAGAGGCTGCAGAGGGGGAGCAGGAGGTCAGAGGCTGTGGGGAGGGGACAGGTCATAGGCTGCAGAGGGGGACAGGAGGTCAGAGGCTGCAGAGGGGGGACAGGAGGTCAGAGGCTGCAGAGGGGGGACAGGAGGTCAGAGGCTGCAGAGGGGGGGGGGACAGAATGTTAGAGGTTGCAGAGGGGGGGCAGGAGGTCAGAGGCTGCAGGGGGGGCAGGAGGTCAGATGCTGTGGAGGGGGGGAACAGGAGGTCAGAGGCTGCATGGGCGGTCAGGGGTCGGTCGGAGGGGGGGCAGGAGTTCAGATGCTGCCTGCAGGAGGGGATGTAGGAAGACTCAGAGGCACAGCACACGCAAGACCTCACCTCAGTGAGCGGCGCGCATTTTAACCGTTGTGTCACTGCTAATGCGCCCGCATTTCCGAAATTTGCCGAGCCTGTACGAGCTTTCCCCGAGCACAGCTAGTTTCAGAACTGCGCTGGGCCGCTGGCGCATGCGCAGTTGCATGTCAGTGGGCCCTGCCGCAGCCATATTTCTTTCAGGCGCCGCTGCCCTCACAGCGGCCTCCAGGAGCAGCCAGGCAGCCGGCCGCCGGGATATTTTCTAGTATCCCGGTGGGCCAGTCGGCCCTGGTTGCTATGGGTGGTTTGTTTCTCCCCGTAAAGCCACCCTAAGTCCGGAAGTGTGTTACTAGCTAGATCACCAGATGAAAACAAAGATAAAAGGCCTAAAAAAAAAAAGAATGAAGACATCATACTTTAGGACTAGTAGGCTGCAATACATCCAATTTCAGTTTTTTGCTTTAGATATGTTTACGTAATCTGAAAATGGTCCTGTTACAATGGTCTTATTTTAATCCTAATATTTAATTTGATCAAGGAATTTTTTATAGTTTAATTTCAAAACAAATTTTCACAGCATTTTATAAATGCTTACCTACTAACCATTCTTACAAATCATTATTCATTCAATTTATTTATTGCTTTTTGCATACCTTTAGAATTTACCACGACAGGCCCGTGTGCTACAGTTTCACACACCCACATCCCTTGTGTTACATTGTTAATACTGTCAAAGCTTGAAGAAGAAGATTTAATATCAGCACAATATTATTATGGCTGTAAGAATACTGATGTCTAGTCTCTCCTTTCCAAATACATTTTATACTTCTAAGTATAGATCTTTTAGAAACCTTAGAAAATGAGGTCATTCAAAGAACGATTTAGACAATTTATCTGAAAGCATTCTGTTACATAACATCACCCTCTAACATAGCAATGCGTTTTACATACAGTTTTGCTTGTTGAGGTGATGCCTGATCTGTAGTTGTCTAAATGAAGAAAATTCTATTTCTGAAGTACAACTGTGGAAAGCACATCATATAAACACAGAGCTGCAGCTGGTAGATGATAATGTCTAATAATATTATTACCCTGTGTTGCAGTTTGAGTTCTCTCCAGTGCCATCCACTGTCCTCCAGAAGTGCTCATGCAAATGGAGACTTTCTCACGTGAAAGCATCGATCCCCCTGCCTTGTATCAATGGTTTAGGCTGGTGTTGGTTAATGGTGGTGTGATGGTGTGGAGGATATTTTATTGACACACTTTGGACCCTTAGTACCAATTGAGCATTGTTTGAACACCACGGCCTACTTGAGTATTGTTACTGACCATCCCTTTATGACTACAGTGTAACCATCTTCTGATGACTACTTCCAGTAGGATAATGCACTTTGTACCCTCTCTTTTATATATTGTTTAACATTTACCCATACTCACTGTGATATCCGACATTATCGGTCAATAAATATCGTTTTATATGGAAACTGTTTAATCCTTTGATCCCGCTGCCTGATAACCCCGCTGGGGAACCTTTCTCTTTTTTTTATGCCAAATTGGGGCGAGCAGCTTTTTCATTCCATCTCTACCATATGTGTCTTTTCCCTTCTTTTGCAAAAACAATTTTTTGGGGGGCTCAAACCCCCCTATTTCCCCTTAGACACTTAGAGATATGACATCAGTCGTGTGCCTTTTCGTGGCTTCTAACCCATGCACCCCCTATTTATGACCTACACTCAGGGTACCCTTTTGGGTTGCTCCTGGACTTTGGCCATACAGGAGGGTTTACCTACCTCCACCCCTGGAGGGGGATCTGACTATCACATCCCCCCCCCCCCCTTAGCATCAGGAGTAACTTACTACAGACTCCATTGTGCATTATGTTCAGATACTATACCCTATATCTGTCCCAATTCAACCATATACTAACTTGCATGAGGTTTAGCCATGATAGTCACACACGGCTGTATGCAAAAACGTTTTACAATTCAATCAGTTTCTGTTACGATTTATTTGTCAGTGATTATGGTGTCTATGATGGCCACTGCCATACATGCATGCTGTGAATTGTCACCGTTTGGGGCCCCCGTCGGGGTCAGGCTGCCTCTGCCCCTTCCGATGTGGATGTGGCTCTGTCCTTCAGGGCTTCCCGGCAGGGTTGGGGGGACTGCCTATGTCCCCCATTTCCGCTCGCATGGTGTCCGGGGGGCCCCCTGGACAGCCATTGCCAGCTTTACCCTGCCGGCGGCGTCCCCCCAATCACCTCTGGACTGATTGACGCAGTGCGCATGCGTGCCTCACAGGTGCGCGCATGGCGTCATGACATCACGCGCTTTGCGGCGGAGAGGACGGCTTTTGCCGGGGCTGTATGGCCCTTTGGGACCCCGGAGGAGCTACCAGTGAGCCGTCTTCTCTATTGACGGCTGGGACTCTCACTCCTTTGGTGGATACTCTGAACATCTCTTGTACCATGTCTGCAGTCTCTGACCATCTCTTGTACCATGTCTGCAGTCTCTGACCATCTCTTGCACCATGTCTGCAGTCTCTGACCATCTCTTGCACCATGTCTGCATTCTCTGACCATCTATTGTACCATGTCTGCATTCTCTGACCATCTCTTGCACCATGTCTGCAGTCTCTGACCATCTCTTGCACCATGTCTGCATTCTCTGACCATCTATTGTACCATGTCTGCATTCTCTGACCATCTCTTGTACCATGTTTGCAGTCTCTTACCATCTCTTGTACCATGTCTGCATTCTCTGACCATTTCTTGTACCATGTCTGCATTCTCTGACCTTCTCTTGTACTATGTCTGCAGTCTCTGACCATCTCTTGTACCATGTCTGCAGTCCCTGACAATCGTCTAGAAAGTATGGGATAGATTTATGGCATTTATATTGAAATATTTTTTACTAGTAATGGCGGAAATCATTGATTTTTTAACGGTACTGCAACATTGCAGCGGACACATTGGACACCTAATTGAGTTCTGTAAGCAAACCACCTTATTTTCTGGCCGTGCCCCCCCCCCCCCCCCCCGAGACTAGACTCTGGATCCGCCATTGGTTCTTCTGTCTGTAACTAAACACAGTAATGAAAGGCTTTCTCCCTGTTGTGTATGTAGCGCTAACCCCCTCAGGAGCCGCTGATTAGATTTAGGATCGGCATATTTAAGTTACCTCTGAGTGGTGTCTAGGGGTGAAGGTGGTGAGCAGAGCAGTGACTGAATGTCCAGGCCGATGATTGAATTTTCCAATGCTTTATTCCTGGTCAAACATGACCAACATCAACTTGAGGTAGACAGGATAGGTTAATGAAGAGAAGAAGAACTTTCCAGCATCAGGCTTTAGATAAGGAAAGCAGTCCTGCCTTCAACAGTAGTATCTATCACGTCACCACTCTAGCCAGAGTGGGTAAAGTGCCCCCGGACAGACCCCTCTCACAGGCCTGGCAGGCGAAGCGTCACTTAGGCCGTGTACACACGATCGAATTTATCTGCTGAAACTGGTCCGCTGACCAGTTTCAGCGGACATATCCGGTTGTGTGTACAACCTAGCGGACAGGTTTGTCCAGCGAACAATGTTCAAAGCATGCTTTGAAATTTGTCCGCTGCAAACCTGTCCATCGGAAAACCTGTCCGGTCTGCTGGTTAGTATGCCTAACCAGCGGACAGAAATCCCCCGCATGCGCCGAATGGATTCGACGCATGCATGGAAGTATTTTACTTTCTGGATTGGTGACGTGGCGGCATCAACGTCACCGCCACGTCACCGCGCTGTCTGTCCGCAGGGATTTTGGTTTGATGGTGTGTACAACCATCAGACCAAAACAGCCCAGCAGACATATCCGATGAAAATGGTCCGTCGGACCGTTTTCATCGGATAAGTATGATCGTGTGTACGTGGCCTCAGAGCTTCTGGGAAGGAACAAGTCTCTGTCACTGACTTGGCTCTAATCAAATTAGGATTTAAGATGGAAACCTATCTCACAGGCCCAATGTTTGCAGAGTGAAGCTGTAGAGCAAATCCTCCCAGTAGGTATGTTAGCAAAGGTCACCAGCTGACAGTCTGACTATGTTGTCAGTTTCTGGTAACCAGATCCCTGATGGTATGTTCAAGCCCTGTTGCATCACCTGCCTCCGGGTTCTCCTCAGACCGATCCCCCATCGAACAGCACCCAGCTTGGGATCTTCTCAGTAGAAGTGGGAACCCAGTAAGTCACTGCGGGTGCCTGATAGCATCAGTTGCTCTGAGCCATGAGGCCCAGAGTTCGTAGCTCTGCATAGTGTAGGCCCCGGCCAGGTAGGTCATAGTGGCGGCCTTGTGGTGTGCGCACACCCTGAAGGTGGGTGCCGCACCTGCGACCCACTGCGGGTAAAAGACCCAGACAAAAAGGCGCTTGCATCAGATATATCCTCTCCCAGCATGCCCAGCGAGGGAAATACTCCTCTGATTGGCTGCTGAGAAAAGGCGGCTCTGTTCTGGAACACCTCTGGCGCCATCTGCTGCCCAAGGATGATAACATATCCTCAGGACAGAAAATGGGACCACAGGCAGCCCAGCCCGAAACACAAATTTAGGCAAATAACATGGATGAGTGCAGGATAACTCTCTCATTCCCCCACTAAATTTACAATAGTGCCCATAACTGACAGTAGGGGACGCTACATGCAGAAAGCCTCTTGAGGGGGAGGGGGGGAGCAGGAGGGTCAAGATGCTATCTACTTTTCAGATAGAGATAGGAGCTGTGTGTAAGTGGGCATCCTGACACTCCTGCTCGCCCCCCTCCCCCCTCAAGAGGCTTTCTCAACACCAGGGAGAAAGTGTCGCATTACTGTGTTTAGTTACAGACAGAAGAACAGGAAGTGAGGATTTCTCATAAGAAATAAGGATATTTAAAAGCAAAATGGAAGGATGAGGTACGTGAAGGAGGACTGCACTAGGGTAAAGGAAGCTATTTAGGGATTTTTTTTACCTTTACAACCCCTTTAAGGTAGGGTGACCAGACGTCCCCGATTTCCGGGGACAGTCCCCTGATTGAGGACTCTGTCCCCGGACCGTGTCTGTCCCCGGATCTGTCCCCGGATTTAGGGGGGTGCCTATACTTCTGCTGACAGCCTAGCCCAAGCAGGACATGCAGCAATGAAAATATCTATCCAGCCTGGTTTAGATTAGTGGGCAAGCCAGGAGCGAACGGCCAGAAGTGACACTGACAGTGAGTGGACCTCTCAAGTCCAGGGTCTGATGTCGGGATGGGCGGGGCCGATATTTGCGGAGCTCCGCCCCCTCTTTAGACAGCCCGTGCACAGACAAATAGCCTGTGTTTATGCATTGGCGGGCTGGGAGGAAGGTGACAGGGAGCAAGACCATTTGTAACTAGAGTATATGTGTCCACAGCGGTGTATAATTCAGGTTTATTATACACATTAAACATATACACTAGTTACAAATGTTCCTGCCCTCTGCCACCTTTCTCCCTGCCCACCAATGCATAAACACAGGCACAGGCTATTTGTTTGTGCACGGGCTGTCTGAATAAGGGGGCGGAGCTCCACATATTGGCCCCGCCCATCCCGGCATCAGAGGTTGGCCAATACAGCTCCAATCACTCTCACTACTCAGGCAGGCTTTGGGCACAAATCGGAAACCCTGGGGGGTGTCTTGGATGTCCAAATTAGAAACATGTCTGTCCAGCATCCTTTCCTGGGGAGCTACTGACCTCCCCTACAGAACAACACCGACCAGCTGTACCCACCAATCACTGCACCCAGGCATAACACATCCTGAAGAGAGAAGGGGGAGCAGTGCAGTCACCAAGCAGAGACACAACCTCTGAAGACAGGTTTGCTCACTCTTCTATCAAAACTCCATCTTAACTATCTCCACCAAGTCCTCAGGATCTCTGGAGCACACACAGATTGCATGCTGCATACCTTGGCATCCCCTCCCCCTCAGACACTGTAAGTAAGGCTACTCAGCTACCTACAACTTATTTTTGTTAACTAATAACGTACCAGAACAGTCTTTGGGCCCCTTTCACACAGACCAGTGAAGGTGCGGTGGCGGTATAGTGGTGCGATCTTTAGCGCCACTATACTGTCGTATTTACCGTCATATTCGGCCGCTAGTGGTGCAGTTTTAACCCCCGCAAGCGGTCGAAAAAGTGTTAACACCGCCGGCATTGGCAGAGTTCCGCCAAATTTTTGTCTTTTAAAAGTCAGCAGCTACAAATACTGCAGCTGCTGAATTTTAAAATAAGGACACTTCCCTGTCCATCGCGCCCGCAATATCAGCACCCGAAGCCAACCTGTCTCTCGGGTGCGCCATCTTCGGTAAGGGAATCAAGAAGTGAAGCCTTGCAGCTTCACTTCCTGGTTCCCTACTGCACATGCACATGTCGCACTGCACAATCGGAATGGTCCCTGCTGTCTTCTTGGACCCGTGTGACTCACAGAACACAGCGGGGGGGGGGGGGGAGTGGCGTAGATAACCACAGATAATGTGGCTATCTTTGCCCAGAAGTTTGTTCTGCACTCCTATGACTGAAGTCCGCTGTTGGCTGATTATAACAGAGCTGGTACAGACTCTAGGAAGATTAAAGTCGCAATCCACCCAGATGCCTCACCAGCAGCTGGCTCAGCCTCTCAGTGTTCTGCCAAGAACCTGAGTCCCGCCCCCTCCACAGCCCAGCGCTCCAGTGAGCATTGGAGGGACAGAGCAGACGGTCACAGATCTCTGTTCAGAGCGAAGGGAAGAACTGAGTGTTCAGCGGTGTCTGATCACTCAGTTCTTAGTGTGGAGCCAGCAGGTGATATATGCAGTATCAGAGGGATGCCGCATCGACCTAAGTATGTTTTTTTTTTTCCTTTAATTCCTGATTTTTTTCTGCACCTTGCACTATGTAAGTAATGTACTCCCAAACCTTGCACTCTGTACAACGCACTCCTGAATTTTTCACTCTGTATGTAATGCATGCCTGAACCTAGAACTCTGTATGTAATGCATGCCTAAACCTTGCACTCTGTACGTAGCATCCCCCTGAGCCCTGCACTATGTATGTAGCATCCCCTGAGCACTGCACTCTGTACGCAGCATCCCCCTGAGCCCTGCACTCTGTACGTAGCATCCCCCTGAGCCCTGCACTCTGTACGTAGCACCCCCTTGAGCCCTGCACTCTGTATGTAGCACCCCCTTGAGCCCTGCACTCTGTACGTAGCACCCCCCTGAGCCCTGCATGTAGCACCCCCTGAGCCCTGCACTCTGTATGTAGCATCCCCCTGAGCCCTGCACTTTGTATGTAACATCCTTCTGAGCCCCGCAGCCTGCACGTAGCATCCCCCTGAATCCTGCATGTAGCATCCCCCTGCATGTTGCATCTTCCTTAGCTCTGCATGAATCATCCTTTTGAGCCCTGCACATAGCATCCCCCTGAGTCCTGCAAATAGCATCCTCCTGAGCCCTGCACCCTGCACATAGAATCCTCTTGCACCCTGCACGTAGCATCCTCCTGAGCCCTGCACCCTGCACATAGAATCCTTTTGCACCCTGCACTTAGCATCCTCTTGAGCCCTGCACCCTGCACGTAGCATCCTCCTGAGCCCTGCACAAATCATCCTCCTGAGCCCTGCACCCTGCACTTAGCATCCCCCTGAGCCCTCCATGTAGCATCCTCCTGAGCACTGCACCCTGCACGTAGCATCCTCCTGAGCCCCCATGTAGCATCCTCCTGAGCCCTGCACCTTGCACGCAGCATCCTCCTGAGCCCTGCACATAGAATCCTCTTGCACCCTGCACGTAGCATCCCCCTAAACCCTGCACCTAGCATCCCCCTGAACCCTGCACGTACCACCAGCATACAGGGGGTACACTGACCACCAGCATACATGGCCAGTGGTTACCAGTATAGAGAAGTAGTATAGAGAAGACATAACAAATCAAGTAAAACCACAGCCATTCAACAAAAAAAATCTCAAAAGCAATAAGAGAATCTTATTAGCTGGTTCCCTTATCTAACACAAATCAATAAAAAGAAAGAAATGCAGCGCTCCCCTACACTGCATCTATTAAAGTATACAAATGGATTTATAAGTGCGATGGTAACACCTATAAATGAATATCCAGAGCAAATCAACCAATGTATTGTAATATGACTATAGTATCACTGGTGTCACCCCCATTTGCAAAAATATTTTGAGAAATTGCAGAGCTTTAATGTGCAAATAATGGTGTAACCCCCCTATATATAATTATAATAACAGAGATGCAAATCAAGCAGTGTATTAGAACATAGTAGTGATAGTGTCACCCTCTCTGAAAAAGGTAAGAATTATTGTAGAGCTGCAATGTGCAAATCGTAGTGAAACCCCCTATCCCCCTGTACATCAATTGTACATTTTATTTTGATTATATATCGGGGGGTTTCACCACGATTTGCACATTGCAGCTCTACAATAATTCTTACCTTTTTCAGAGAGGGTGACACCATCACTACTATGTTCTAATACACTGCTTGATTTGCATCTCTGTTATTATAATTATATATAGGGGGGGTTACACCATTATTTGTACATTGAAGCTCTGCAATTTCTCAAAATATTTTTGCAGGGGAATGATACCATCACTACTATATTGCAATACATTGGTTGATTTGCACTGGATATTACTTTATAGGTGTTACCATTGCACTTATAAGTCCATTTTTAGAATTGTATAAAGGAAGTGTAGAGTTGTGTTGCATTTTTTGGATTTTTATTGGTATATGGAGGCCAGGATATACTGATCACCATTGTACGCCATGAAGAATCCTCCACTTTCTGACTGCAGCAACTTGCTGGCCACGCCCACAGGTAGCACACCACATTAGCGCCCTCACTTTTACCACAAGCACCACCATAGCACCTCCAAAAAAATTGTCTGGAGCCTCCCCTGCCCAGATTGGATTTTAGTTTAGCTGCCTCATCCCTCCAAGGTTTTTCTCTAGCTTATCTTCTTAACATTTAGTAGTCATATCCATGGGCGTCCGCTCATAGGGTTAAGGGGGGGCGAGTGACCCCCCCCTGGAATCAGCAAGGGTCTGCCATACTTGCATCTGTGGCTGTGCTGACTCTCTCTGTGTTTGTGCAGTCGGCTCCACAGCTGTTGCAAGATCAGTGTCACGGAGCTTACAGAGCTCTTTACTGCCACCTCTGGCCGATTCCTGTATGTGCGCCCACATGTTTGCTTTGATACCTGTAATGTATTTTCAAATGGACATGTGGAAACAGGACTTGGGAGAAGGAAGCATATATACAGATGAGGGGGGCAGCTGAGTGCATACAGGTATGATCAGTGAAGGGGGGTGCCAGATATAGGAAAGGTGACCGTAAAATTATGCCCCCCCCCCCTGGAAAAAGTTCAGCGCACGCCCATGGTCATATTCCCAAAAATTCTAAGAAGTATTTATTTTTTTTTATCTCGTGGAGGAAGTGTGAGAAACAACATGTATATCATAGAATCATTCCACAAACACATACCACATACACTGCATATATCAATTTAGGAAAATATGCTTATAGAATAGTTTACCATTTGCCAATACGTTTTTTTTTTTTTTAAATGTCCCCGGATTTCATTTTAAAAATCTGGTCACCTTACTTTAAGGCCCGTATACACAATAAGAAGATCAGAAGAAAAATGTATGACGAACAATCGCCTGATTATACAATTGTTAGTATAGTGCTTTCGACAGGCAATTCTGACTTTTTGGACAACAAGGTGTAGTCTAGAAAATCTAGAAAATCTTTATCGTAAGCGTACACAATGTTCACTTTTTTTATTTATGGTACTTGGTACAGTTTTTGTTCAAAAAGAGCTACGGAAACAAAAAAAAAAAAAAAAATCAATACATTACATTACTTCCGAAGTTTTATTCTGTCATACAAGAATGTTCGTAAGTTGAGTAACCACTTCCTTTTTGGTATGAGACTAGCATGCAAAAAAATTAAAATGATTATTTGTGTGTTTAGGTTATATCTATAAAGCAGTGATTGTGACATTCATCAAACATTCACTACATATGAATCGATCGATTTTATAATTTAAAACACATGGACAAGGACAAGCCACCTACAGTGAACATAAAATTAAAGAGGAACTTAGCCTGCATTTTTCCATTTTAGTCCCATCCCACGTGTTGTGCAGAATTGCCCTGGATTTAGATACCCACCCAGGGTTTCTTTGCTTTGTGCACTAGTCCAAATCATTTGGTGGGGGGAAATATGATGTGGGGTTGTTTTTCAGGGGTTGGGCTTGGCTCCTTAGATCCAGTGAAGGGAACTCTTAAAGTGGATGTAAACCCCCCCAAAAAAATTTTTTTGATGTCACAATGTAGAGTATAAGATTTCCTATCATCTGTGCCCAGTCTTGCCACACAGATTTAATCCAGATCTGAGTAATCCTCTTTTAATGTTCAGTGAAAATGAACAGCCTTCCAGATAAAACCCTGCCTAAATAAAAAGTCAGTTTTCTCTCTCCTTGCTTTGAGTGACAGGTTATTTACATATCTAGCTTGGACATGTTTATCATATGTTATGTTTATCATAACATGAGGTATAAAAAGTGAGAAATCCACCCCTCCCCCACATAACACATCCTGGTAATATACAATGAACTTTGGATTACCTCATGTTATGATAAACATGTCCAAGCTAGATTTCTAAATAACCTGTCACTGAAAGCAAAAACAGAGAAACGGACTTTATAATTTGGCAAGTTTTTATCTGTTAATTTGCACTAAACATTACAAGAGGATTACTCAGTGCTGGATTAATTCTGTGTGGCAAGACTGGGCACAGATGATAGGAAATCTTATACTCTGCATTGTGACATAAAAAAAAAAGGTTTTGGGGGTTTACATCCACTTTAAGGCATCAGCATACCAAGACATTTTGAACAATTTCATGCTCCCAAATTTGTAGGAACAGTTTGGGGATGGTCCCTTCCTGTTCCAACATGACTGTGCACCAGTGCACAAAGCAAGGTCCATAAAGACATGGATGATTGATTTTAAGGTGGAGGAACTTGACTGACCTGCACAGAGTCGTGACCTCAACTCGAGACAACACCTTGGGGATGAATCAGAGCGGAGACTGCAAGCCAGGCCTTCTTATCCAAAATCAGTGCCTGACCTCACAAATGCACTTTTGGAAGAATGGTCAAACTTTCCCATAGACACTACTAAACCTTGTGGACAGCCTTCCAAGAAGAGTTGGAGTTGTTATAGCTGTGAAGGGCGGGACCAACTCAATATTGAACTATACAGATTAAGACTGGGATGCTAATAAAGTTCATGTGCGTGTAAAGGCAGACGTCCCAAAAACTTTGATAACTATACAACTATCTAACACACCCTGCAGACTGACAGTCCTGCTGTCTGCTGTGCCCCCTCTACTTCTTCATCCAAATTGGGGGCACTCTAATATAGGAGGTATGTTACTGGCCAGATTACTGGGTGGAAACAGAAGGAAAAAATTGAAAGCTGCAATATATTACATTTTTGGTTTTGGGTTTAATACTTCTATAACCACTAGGAGCCTCTGCATTGTACATTGACGGCCACAAGGTGGCTCTACAATGCCAGGAGGACGTCTATTGACGTCCTTGGCTCCTCCGTCCACTGGGCGGGGGCCGCACGCGTGTGCCCAGTGCATCACTGCGGTGCGATGCATGTGCCTGGCGGCCTTGATGTCCGTCAGGTACCCGCGATTGGCCGTTACACAGACAAGGACGTGGATCTGTGTGTGTAAACACACAGATCCACATCCTGTCAGGGAGAGAGCTGACCGATGCTGTGTCCCTTGTACATAGGGACACAGATCGGTCACCTCCCCCAGTCTGTCCCCTCCCCCCACAGGTAGAATCACCAGTAGGGAACACATTTAACCCCTTCCTCACCCCCTAGTGTTAACCCCTTCCCTGCCAGTCACATTTATACAGTAATCAGTGCATATTTATAGCACTGTTCGCTGTATACATATGAATGGTCCCAAAAATGTGTCAAAAGTGTCCGATATGTCCGCCATAATGTCGCAGTCACAATAAAAAAAATCGCAGATCGTCACCATTACTAGTAAAAAAGAAATAAAAAAAATGTCATAATTCTGTCCCCTATTTTGTAGGCGCTATAACTTTTGCACAAACCAATCACTATACGCTTATTGCAATTTTTATTTATTTTTTACCAAAAATATGTAGAAGAATACATATTGGCCTAAACTGAGAAAAAAAAATGGGATATTTATTATAACAAAAATAGTGTTTTATTATTATTATTATTTATTATTATTATTGTTGCTCTTTTTTTGTTTATAGCGGAAAAAAAACGCAGAGGTGATCAAATACCACCAAAAGGAAGCTCTATTTGTGGGAATAAAAGGACTTCAATTTTGTTAAGGAGCCACGTCACACACAATTGTCAGTTAAAGCGACGCAGTGCCGAAAGCTGAAAGTTCGCCTGGGCAGGAAGGGGGGTATATGTGCCCAGTTAGCAAGTGGTTAGCCAAAAAATGACTGTTCCCTGCAAGTGAATATCTCTGGTAAATGTCTTTTAATGACAGTGATTGATCCATCTGTTGTCACATTAACTGCTTTATATATAGCCCCTATCAAGTGTATGTGTATATAATGACTTCCAATCCACTGTAATGAAATTAGATCCCTGTGCAAAAAGTATAATTTGTAGAAAAATAATACAACGTTCATGAGCTCTGTCTGAAATGTTTGGTACAGGTGTGTTATTAATCCAATTTTGTTCTTTAAGAAAGAAGTTAATTAGTTGGCCAACAGCATGTCCTCGTAGATGGCCTGTATGAACATTGCTGCATCCATAGGCTTTAATTGCTACCAGTAAAACACTACTTGTGGTTCTGTGAAGCAAACCACTCTCTAGATGCCATGATCAGAAATTTAGCACAGAAACACAAAAGCATACAAGAAAACATGACTTAGGTTAGAAAGGCGCAGTCAAAGGAAGCACACGGTTGGCTGTTCATTTCTTAGTGTCCTTTGCATAATTTATTTGACAGGGCTAAAGAGCTGGGCTTGTGGGCTCTGAAAAGGCTTCACACTTAAACTCCCCCCCCCCCATCTTTCTCCCACCCCCATTTTGTGTCATCCAGCCAATGCTGCAATATAGCCATTGTTAGAAGGCTTCTGTGCATAGCCTTAGAAAATGGGCCTCTTATTGCTCAATCAGCAGGGGGTCTATGGGATACTCTGTGGGTAGTGCTAAAAATCCAATTGCCGGCCTACCAGTCCTACTGGAAAAGATCCATCTATACTACAGTTGTGTTTTAATTTCAAAGTGTTTTACTCTATAATATTAATGTTATTATAATTAATAATAATATTAATAATAATAGCCATTATTATTATTATTATTATTACGATTAGTATAATTCAATTATTATTAATAATAATAATAACATTGTTATTATTTTAAAAGCATGTGATAAAAAAAAAAAAAAACAGCAAAAATAATACAACAATCTAATTACGGCATGCAATCCTGTTGACTTTTTAGCAGAAATGATAAAGCCACACTAATCAATGTAATGCATCTTTGATAATTGAATAAGTAAAGGCTGAAGGTGACAAGGCTTTTAAAGTTATCATTTTTGGGGGAAGATAGGATTGTTTTCAACAAAATAGAAAGAATTATTGCATTTTCCAGCAGGGAAAAATATTTTTTTTTTTAAGGTACAGTAAAACCTTGGATTGCGAGCATAATTTGTTCCAGAAACATGCTTGTAATCCAAAGCACTTTTATATCAAAGCAAATTTCCCCATAAGAACAATGGAAACTCAAATGATTCGTTCCACAACCATTTATTCAAAAGTCCTTCAGTTTATAGTCTATATAAACATATTATAGCAATGTGATAGGTTGTGTAATTATACAATGTCCATCCATAAATGGAAGCCTTCACAAGGGGATTAGAAGCAAAATACAACAGGAGATACAGAGTATAAAAGAGAAGAGAGGCTCCTCTAAGGCCTCGTACACACGATCAAATCTGTCTGCTGGAAACGGTCTACTAGACCGTTTCAGCAGACAGATTCAATCGTGTGTACGGGCAAACAGACGGATTTGGCCACCCGACAGATTTCAAAGCATGCTTTGAAATCTGTCGGCTGGGAACCCATCCGCCCGACATGTCTGCTGGTTAGTACGCTAACCAGCAGACATGTCTTCTCGCACACGCGCCGAATGGTTTCGACGCATGCCCGGAAGTGTTTTACTTCCTGGTGCGGTGACGTGGCGGCGTCAACGTCACCGCCACGTCACCGACACGTCTGTCTGCTGGCGGGGATTTTGGTTTGCTCGTGTGTACACGCGAGCAAACCAAAATCCCAGCAGACAGATTTGTTCAAATCGGTCGGACAGACCGTTTTGAACAAATCTATTTACTCGTGTGTACGAGGCCTAAGTGTAGCAATATGTTGCTAAATGTTATACCTTCATTAAATGTAACCATATTGTTACAATTATGGACACAGATGGACTTTTTTCATTGGAAATTTCGATCCTGTGTGTGCCCCATTCGTAATTTTTATCGTCTGTGTTTAGAAATAGAACATGTTTTATTTTTTTCCGATGGAAAAAAAACGGACAGGAAATTCCTATAGTATGGGTGCAACTGTTTGGAAGCATTGAACTTAATTTTTCTCGGCTTGTCATAGTGTTTTACGTCACCCCGGTCAGAATTTGGTCTGACAGTGTGTATGCAAGACAGCTTGAATGGAATTCCAATGAAAAATTCCATCGGATTTTAGGCCATCGGAAAATCCGATCGTGTGTACGGGGCATTAGAGATGCCTCTCTTCTCTTTTTTACTAAATTGTGACATGACGCTACTTGTATAGCAAAACATCACTTGTATATCAAGTTAAAATTTATTTAAAAATGCTTGTCTTGCAAAACGCTCTCAAACCAAGTTACTCTCAAACCAAGGTTTTACTGTATATCAAAAATATATATATATATATATTTAATATAAAGTACAACATTGTTAAACCTGTGTCAATCATTAGTTTTTTTGCTGTGTACTATTAAGATTTCCTTCAATTTCTGTTCTGTTGATACTGCAGAAAGTCTGCAAACTTCCAGGTATTTAATTATGTTATATTCCATCATCTAGCCAGTGATCTTTTCACCTGAATTTACAGGGAATCACTGCTTTTTGTGGGAACCATTAGGAAATATTGCCAATAGTTGGGGTTCAGGTGTGCAATTTTGTGTGTGTGGGGGGGGGGACCTCTGTGTGTTATGTGGAGGGTGGGGGCGCTATATTTTTTGTAGACTCTGATCTCCCCTTGGGATGATCGAGCATTAGTTACTGGTATAAGCCGTTTTTGAGTGGGCATCCAGGGGGACCATCCCTGGGTTGGTCTACCATATCATAGTGGACCTGAGTTTTTATACCTGACATACATGTGTTCTTTTTTTGATATTTATTCTAATAACATTTTTGTAGTTAACTCTTAAGGGTGTACAGCAGTCTATTTTCTTTTTTGCTTTTTATTGTTGTGTTATATTGTAATTTGGATTGCACCCCCCCATAATATCGGTGAGTACTACATTTTTCAAAATTAGGTGGCATCCCATATTTTCTCTCTTTGGTTACTAAAGTCTGCAAACGTGGGGGAAATTCTCTCGTACATGGTTGTCACCAGAACACGTGCTTCTATTGGATAGTTTTGATATATAATGGTACATCAAATTTTGGAACATCCTTTATTTTTAACCCAGGTGAGAGTGGTTACCAGGGGAAAAAATAAACAGAAAAAATAAAGAGAGAATCCACCTGAATACAGGCAATTAAGAAAGACCTAACAGTGTTGCACAAATACTGATATCAGTATCAGTGCCAATGCTGTCACATGACACAAAAAAAAACGTCACGTGACACCTAAACGGAAAATGTCCTATTAAACACTTACCGTAATTTTCCTTTCCTGATGGACTCCATGGCAGCATGTGTATGGGTTAACTCTGCCTCCACTCCTCCCCTATAGGACCCCACTCCCATAAAAGATTTTCCTGCAAACTTTTGTTTGCGTTCATTCTTCTAGTATTCAGGGGAGCAGAGATGACTCTGGAGGAGCAGCCAAAGACTTCCAATCTAAAGAACCAGACCGTCAGACGCAACCGTGCTGGACATGGATGTAGAATTGCACCCAGTGACAGAAAGTTCGGCCTGAGGAGAAGGTGCACTGGGTTCTGGAAGCTGAACTGTGCTAGCAAGGGGAACCATGGTCTTATTGGCCAATAAGGCATCACTATCACTACCTCCACAACCTCTGTTTGGAGTCTTCGTAGAAACCCAAGGTTGACAAGGACTGGAGGAAATTCACAGGTCCTACCGCATTTCCAATGATCCATCAGGGCATTTGTGCCTGCAAACCTCCACATGAAGAAACCATTCGTTGTTGTCCAATTCCAAACATTTTAGGCACGGAAAGGTGCGCAAGTTAGAAGAAGACAGGGCCAGGAGTATTCTATTCCAGGGATCCAGAGTCAAGGCAATGGTCCCCTTAATTATATTGAAATGAGCCCCATGGCACACAAGAGAGGTTTAAACTCCCATTCGTTTTATTAAATTGTTTTGCTATTTGTGTCCCTGGGGGCAATCACTGAGACAGAACAGGAACTTAAAAAAAAAAAAAAAAACTCTACAAAATTCAGGGAAATCCCCTCTTAGAAAGTTGTTGCTTGAAAAACAAGTCCCGTTGAAAGATTTCACCTCCTGTTCTGGTGACAACTGTGAGGCCGCGTACACACCATTAAATAAATCCGATCAAATCGGTCTGACAGACCGTTTTGATCGGATTTGTCTGCTGGGGTATATTGGTTTGATCATGTACACATGATCAAACCAAAATCCCTGCCGGCAGACAGCGTGGTGACGTGGCGGTGACGTTGACGCCGCCATGTCACCGTCACCAGGAAGTAAAACACTTCCACGCATGCGTCGAATCCATTCGACGCATGTGCGGAGAGATATGTCTGCTGGTTAGTGTACTAACCAGCAGACATGTCGGACGGACGGGTTCCCAGTAGACAGATTTTAAAGCATGCTTTAAAATTTGTCTGCTGGAAAAACCCGTCTGTCCGCCCGTACACACGATCAAATTTGTCTGCTGAAACGGTCCGTCGGACCGTTTCCAGCAGATGAATTTGATCGTGTGTACGCGGCCTAACATTTTGGGTTTCCCTTCACTTTCTACTTTGATGACAATGGTCACCACAGCAGATAGAGAATGTGAACCTTCCTAGCAGGGAATCAAACATCGCCCAGAGGCGATTTAGTTCGCATGTGCCGCGCTATATACGTTTTCATTCATTCATTCATTCAATAAAAGCCTGACATGAGTTGTAACCCTTCCCCCTTAAAAAAATATTATATTTTATATTACGTTATTCTATATGTAAATTGTATTTAAAAATGTCATACTATATGTTTCTCTAATACCCATATACATATAAAATACAAAAGTAAATATATAATATAAATAAATAACAAAAAAAGATTTATAATGGGTATAAAAGGCGCACAAACCCGTATAAATCAAACAAGCGCTTCAGGAAAACTAGCCTAATGATTGAAAAGAAACAGGTCAAAATTAATGACTCTAGCTGCTACCTTATATTAAAGAGGTTCAGTCAAGCCAAACACTCTTTAGGACAATATTGAACACAGGGTAAATATAAATCAAACCAAAAGAGGAATGTATATTAACCAGGCAGCGCTTATGAATATATGTATCAACAAAAAAATCGTGAAACAATATCTGATTAAAACTGTCCGTAATATGAACAATCACATTAATAGATTTCAAAGTAGGCAAAATGAAAGTCCTAATAATCACAAGAGGAAAGAGGATGAAAACTGAATTGCTTGTCAGATGTCTACACCACCACACATGTGCTGAGAGATCAGGGGGGATGTGGATAGCAGCCCCCTTTTAGAAAAACTCTTACCAGATTTAAAAGATAAGTCAGCTTTCAGATAATCAATCAGGGAACAATCTTGGTGCAGGACTTCTCAATTGGACATATTCGTTTGCTCAATGATTAGCATATGAAAAGAAGGGAAATAGACATAGTGCAATCCCGTTTCCAAAAGCTTTAATCACACTTATAAAATACAATCCATGCGGATATAAACTCACATTCTGACAGTAAAAATCAGCGTTGAGATCATAATACCAAAATCGCTCCAATGCTGGATGTTAGTGCAGGCGTCTCCTACCGCTCTCCTTTCTATCAGGTTGCGGCGGTAGATACGCTAGTCTCCAGTACTGTCAGCGTCCTTACTCACGTTACTTGGCTCCTCCCTGACTAGTTTTGTCATTCGACATCATCAAAGGGGGTGGAGCCAGGCAGCGTGAGAAACCCTTTTATGCGCTGTATCACACCGTGCGCTGTGATGATCCAGCCGGCGCTCGTAACTAATTAATTAGTGTCTCCAAAGCTACAAATTCCAGCTTCCCGTGTGGTGTGTCAAATCTTAACACACAACTCGTGGAATAGTTGAAGAAAATGCCTGGAGACATCCGTGCGCTGCACGGCTTCAGGGGATCATCTCAGGCAGATGCGGTATTGCACCAACCTAATGCTTGTAATTAGATACATTCGTTTCTAAATCTATCAGCATATTAGCTGGTTAAAGTGCATATTTGTATTAAGCCTCATAATGCTAAAACTTAATTTCAAATTAAAGCGCCAGTATAAAAAAAGGGAAAAATGACAGAAACATTTTTCCAAAGTACAAATACAGCATGTTAGTCACCCACAGTTCTAATTTATTATGTATATATATTTATAGTGCAAAGATTAGTATCATGAAGGACCGGATAAAGTCTCAGGTCCCTAATCCGCACATACAATCTATGTATAAGTGCAGTCATAGGTATTTAACCATTGCTGCGCTGACTATCCACATAAATACCCTTCACTTTTTGGGATATTTTACGGTAGTTACATATAATACAAATCAAATGGAAGAAGAGAAACTAAAATATATCAGAAGAAGAATAATATTATGTTAAAGCGGAGCTCCACCCTGATATATATATTTTTTTTTAAATCTAAAAAAAAATGAAATGGAAAAAAATAAAAATAAATACTCACCCTAAATAGGCTGTTGCTATGCGGAAGTCCCGAATCTGCCCTCATGATCCGCGGTGCTGTTTTCTTCCTCCTCCTCTTCTCGGTGTCTTCTTGTGAATGGGCCGCACTGCATTCTGGGAACTGTGTGTATCCCAGAAAGCAGCCGGACCATTCACAAAGCGCCGCGTCGCTCGCACATGCGCAGTAGGAAACGGGCAGTGAAGCCGCGAAGCCGCACGGCTTCACTGCCTGTTTCCCTGACTGTGGATGGCGGTGTCGGGAACGAGGATCGGCATCGGCGGGGGCCGTCAGCGCGGGTGCCTAGGACAGGTAAGTGTCCTTATTCAAAGTCAGCAGCTACACTGTTAGTAGCTGCCGACTTTGAAAGAAAAATAAAAAATCGCGGCTGGAGCTCCGCTTTAAAATTGAAGCACTAAAAAACTACTTGATATAATCATAAACAGAGTCCACACTATGATACATAGTGAAGACCTTAATAAAATATAATCCTAAATCATTCACTTATTAATTATTCAATTATAAATTAATTATATTTAATTATATAAAATTTTAATTATATTAAATTATTATAAAACTGAGTTATATTAAATTAAATTGAATTCCTATATTATTATAATAGGGGGGCAGGGAGAAAATGTGAATACATTTGTGCAATGACGGAAGGGAGTGTGGTATATCTTGCACCGATATCCGCTACTGTCCCAAATCCTGGCACTGCTGTGTAGATTTTCCCATATGCTAATACAAATATTTATTTATATAGCAACTAACCAACATCCAGATACAATAAGTGATATGGACATTTAGCTGTATTTCAACTTTTTATTGGGAAATACACCCCATACTGTCCCCCTAAATATATACTTAACTTTGACATATGCTGCACTGCCGAATCTGGCTATTTGGGTAGTGCACAAAAATTAGATGTCATTTATAAGTGATGGTGATAATATGATGTTAGAATCCATATTAAAATATAAATCTAAATATAAAATTAAAATTTTAAAATCCCATAGATATAAAATATCATAGATATAAAATTGTATATAAAACTTCTAAATAGTCTAAATAGACACCCAAGTGACCCAATTTCCTAATCTGTATATCCGTCTTGAATATGGGTGTATATAACTGTCTATCAGATATCGCTGATGAAACAATTTACATCAAGTTCCACGTTTAGGCCAGCAGGGGTCAGAGTATTCATAGAATGTATCCAACGGGTTTCTCTTTTTGAGATCTCTCTCACTAAATTAGACCCTCTCCAGTTAGGGAGAATTCTATCTATTCCCCAAAACTTTAAACCTGAGGGGTCTTTATTGTGATATTTCTTAAAGTGGAGAGACACCCTGTGGTACTTGTAACCTATTTCAATATTATATATGTGCTCCGACACACGTTTTTTTAAGGTTCTTTTCGTGCGACCTACGTACATTAACATACATGGACACTGTAAAACGTACACCACATGTGTGGTGTTACATGTGATAAATTCTTCTATTTTGAAGTTTACATTGTTTCCTGTTGATGTGAAGCCTTTTAAGCCTCGTATACCTCTGCACATGTTTTACACCTTCTACACGAAAAAAAGCCGTTACAGTCCCAAAAAGTTTGAGATTTTGATGGTGGATCTAGAACTTTTTTTACCACCTTGTCTCCAAAATTGGGAGCCTTCCTGTAAATAAACAGGTTTTTTTTTGGCAGCACCAAATTTAAAATTCTGTCCATGCACAAAATGTGCCAATGTTCTTTAAAAATCTTTTCTATATCCTTATACTGCTCGTCAAAATCCGAAATAAAGCCCCACTCGTGTCTATTATTCTTAGATGTTGTTTTATTTTCCAGAAAAGTTTCGCGTGGAATGTTACCTATTTCTGTAATTATTTTATCCATAGACACTCCGTCATAGCCTTTCTGTATGAATCGTGATTTGATCACCTCAGATCTTGAAAATCTTCTTTTGATGCACAGTTTCTTCTAATCCTAGTTATTTGGCCCTTCGGAATGTTTTTGAGCCACAGTGGATGATGGCCGCTGGTAGTAGGTAGATAACTGTTACGGTCTGTTTCCTTGAAATAGACCGTGGTGACCAAGGCGCCATCCTGTCTGATAATATTGACATCCAAATAGTGTATTTGGTCTTTACTAAAAGTATAGTCCAACACAATATTATTCTTATTCGAATTTAATTCGGCCATGAATGAATGTAAAGAGTTTTCTGTTTCTTCCCATATAAACAATAGGTCATCTATATATCTTTTGTATAGGAGCAACTGACTTCTAGTTCGTGAAAAAACAGCTTTCCTGACAGACTCCATGGCAGCCTACGTGTGGGTTAATCCCGCCTCCTCTCTAATGCTATAGGACCCCATACCCATTAAGCTTTGCTCACCTTCAGTACTGGTGTTCCTTTTTTGTCCTCCTCCATGGATTTCAAGGATATGTGTTCATTCAGGACGTTCATCTCAGGCAAGATGGATGGCACACCTTAGCGGTGCAGCTCGGATCCCAGCCATGGGCGGGTGGAGAGCTTTTTGGCAGCATGAGCACTTGTTGTGTCCGGCTGCGTGTGCCGAAGATCCTGGATTCCCCGGCTGGCAAGGTCTGTTCACCTCCATGGCAGCCGCATCTGTGTTTTCCCTATGTCCTGTATGTCTTTCTCTTCTCTTCCCTATGTGTATGGCTATGTCAGCTGGAACGCTTCTGCGTTCCAGCCGCTCCGGTTACTTCCGAGTTACGGACAGGGCGCGCGTGCGCAGTAGCCACCTCAGACCGAGGCTTGGCTCGCGCATGCGCAGTTCGAGCATTCTCGCGCTGAGACGCTCTATACCGCGCAGGCGCGCGAGCTGTTGACGCGTGACGTCACCGGCGGGGTTTTGAAACAGCTGCCCCGCCCTGTACCTATTGGTACTTGTCTTCCTGAGTGGGTGAGCAGCTGAGACCCTTACCAGACGACTTCAGGTTAGTAGGTGTGCTAGGTAGGCTCTCTTCTTTTTATATATGTACTTCCAGCAATATATATATTATGTGTCTAAATGGGAGCAGCGCTTTACATGACTTTGTTCTTAGATCCTAGGATTCTACCTGGTATTGCCCTGTCACATTGGTCCAGGCTTCATGGATCAGTCACCGCCCGCACATGGCCAGCCCTCACGCACAAGGTATGTGCAGGTGAGGGGAGGGCGTAGGGTTATAGTACCTCTTTTTTAATCTTCCTGACGCACCTCCATAATTATTTTTCTTAGCCCTTCCCGTTCGGATCCTCGTGTACCTTTAAATCAGTCCACCTCAGACCTTGCCAGGCCGCGTCAGTGTTCATCCTCTAAATCGAAGAAGCGCAGTTCTTCATCTACCTCTCATCATCAGGGGAGAAGGTCACATTCCTCCTCAAGGCACTGCTCCCACCGCCATGACGGTCACTCTAGTCGTAGGACCTGCTGGGGTTGCAATTCCCAAATCCTTATGCAGTCGGTGCTATGCCCAGGCGGTTGGCGAAAAGGAGACGGAAGATCGGAGGATCGAATCCCTGGTCGAACGCGTGGTGCAAAGGTCCCTAAGAGAGAGGGACACGTCTCACACGCACGGGCAAGCCAGTATCGCTGGATCTGGCCCTACGGTCGATGAGGTCCATGAGGATCCAGGCCCCTCTCAGCCTCACGCATCCTCTCCAGCAGCCCCGGAGGGCGACTTGGAAAGCGATGAGGAGGATCTAGAGTTTGACTTTTCCCAAGTAACCCCACTCATCAAGGCCGTTAAAGAGGCACTTCGGTGGGAAGATTCATCCTCTGTCCCAGCTAAACAGATGAAATACTTCAAACGTCTGGGAAAAGAACGCCCAAGCTTTCCATTACTTTCGGAGCTGAATGGCATCTTTGAAGAGGAATGGAGCAAGGTGGACAAAAAGTCCTCTATGTCTAATAAGGCTTCCCGCTTAAAGCGGAGGATGTCAAATACCTGGAAAACATCCCGTCAGTAGACGCTGCAGTGATGCGTTTAGCCAAGCATGTGACACTACCCTTGTCCGATTCAGTGTCCTCCAAAGACGGTCTTGATAGAAGAATGGACCAAGATCTAAAGAGGATATATGGTTTGGCCGGTACAGCCTGTAAACCCGCTCTAGCTTTAGCGGCTCTCTCTAAAGCAATGGAAGTCTGGACAGAAAACGTGGACTTCTTTCTGATGGGCATCTCTGAGGAACTGGCCGGGAGTTCGGCAACGTCAGAGCTAAAGCTAGCTGTAGCATTCTTGGGAGAAGCTTCAGTTGATTTAGTAAGACTGTAAGAATTATGCTGTCCTCCGTTACGGTCAAGAGGGCCTTGTGGCTACGCCCCTGGGTCGCTGACCTTTCATCGAAACAAAGCTGGTGTAAAATCCCCTTTGAAGGTTCATCTTTGTTTGGCAACAAGTTGAATGACGCAATTTCTAAAGCCACAGGGGGTAAATCTGGGTTCCTTCCCCAGGACAGACGTCAACCGGGAAAAAGGAGACCACAGTTTAGGAGGCGTAGCCCGGATCGCACAAGGGAAGCTCGTGCCTATAGACCCGGTGGAAATTTCAGAAGAAATTGGAATAGAGGCCAAATGTCCTTCCGTAAACCAGCATCTACAAATCAGGCATCCGGTGGACGCGAGCAGGGGTAGTCTTTTTGACATAAAGCACGTCCAGGCGGTTCAAGTGGGGGCAAGACTACGAATCTTTTGGCACGTCTGGGCGGCCTCGATCACGGATCCCTGGGTCATCAAGACGGTATCGTCAGGCCATGTCTGGACCTTCGCCAGTACTCCCCCTCCAGGTTCATTTCTACCCTACTACCAATATCAGCAGAGGAAAAACAAGTTCTCCTGTCCTACGTGGACCTGCTAAAAGCTCAAGGGGCAGTGAGATGGTCCCAAAGGATGAACTGTTTCATGGGGTATACTCCCCCCTCTTCCTGGTACAAAAGAAGAACAGCTCATGGCGACCAGTCATAGACCTAACCTACCTAAACCGGTTCATAAGACACGGGAGGTTCAAGATGGAAACCCTGTCCACTATCCAACTAGCTATTCAACCAGGAGATTGGATGATCTCAATAGATCTAAAGGACGCGTATTTCCATGTGCCAGTGGCAGCAGAGTTTCAGAAATACCTCAGGTTTCATGTGGGGCAGGAGCACCTCCAATTCATCTGTCTACCCTTCGGGTTGACAACCTCCCCACGAGTCTTTACGAAGACCCTACTGGCAGTTGTGGCCCTTATCAGGCTGAAGAGGGTACGTCTCTATCATTACCTGGACGATCTCCTCGTCTTATCTCAAGACAGAGCTCTTCTTCTGGCACAGAGGGATCAAGTGATCTCGACCCTGACCGAATTCGGTTGGCTTCTAAATTTGGAAAAGAGCCACCTAGAGCCGTCACAACGCTTAATATATCTGGGAGCCCAGTTCGACACGGCAGAGAAAACTATCTCCTTCCCATTGGAGAAGATTCCCGTAGTTCAGGAGAGGATTGCCAAGGCTCTGGATGTCCGTTTTCTGAAAGCTTCCCAATGTCTGAAGATTATAGGCACAATGGTTTCAACATCTCCCATGGTGAAGTGGGCATTGTGGAGGCTACGTCCTTTTTAGTTCGGATTTCTCAGGCAATGGAAATCCGTGAACAAGAACCAATGAATCCTCATCTCATCGTCCATGAGGAACAGCCTCTTCTGGTGGCTTCATCGGAAGAATTTACTGAATTGCCATTCCATTGCTCCAGTATCATGGGTTTCGGTGACGTCAGATGCCAGTGGCTCCAGCTGGGGGGCCCTGTGCGGCACGGAAATCAAACAAGGCAAGCGGGGTGCCCGCCTTCGCAACCCAGGCTCGAACATCTTGGAGATCAGAGCGGCCTGGTGTGCCCTGCAATCCTTTCCCCAGCTCTTGAAGGGGGAGTCGGTATTGCTGAAGATGGACAACACCACGGCAGTGTCCTATGTCAAGAGGCAAGGAGGGACAAGGAGCTCAGCTCTTTTATGGGAGGTCGAACCTATCCTGGGTTGGGCCCAGAAGAATCTGGCCAACCTGTCCGCAGTCTATATCCCCGGAAAGCAGAATTCCCAGGCGGATTTCCTGTCACACACTCAAATGGATGTCAACGAGTGGTCTCTCCACAAAGAAGTGTTTCAGTGGATTATGTCCCTGGGGACCAATCCCCAGGTGGATCTCTTCGCCTCTCTGTACAACCACAAGCTGAGGACGTTTTATTCAAGGGGTCACTGCAGTCAAGCAACGGGGACGGATGCCTTGACAGACAGGTGGAGATTCAAGAGAGCGTATGCCTTTCCCCCGTTCTCAGTGATCCTCAAACTCCTACGGAGACTCCAGTCAGAGGCAGTTCAGATAACATTAGTGGCGCCCTACTGGCCGAACAGGCCGTGGTTCCCTCTTTTGGTCCAACTGAGTTACCGGGACCCAGTACCTCTACCAGTCAGACCGGATCTTCTCTCCCAGGGGTCATTCCTTCACCCCGCTCCGGCTATATTGAAATTAGCGGTCTGGTTCTTGAGAGGAAGAGGTTAGAAGCCCTTGGTTGCGCTCCTAAAGTGATCTCAACGCTGATGAGCTCAAGAAGATCAAGCACGAATAAAATCTATGGAAGAATTTGGGCGAAGTTTGTAGAATTTTCTTTAACATCAGGCTCATCGTTTACGAGTCCAGGAGTACAGGACATCTTAAAGTTCCTCCAAACGGGGTTAGATCTTCCCTTATCTGTAAGTTCCTTAAGAGTGCAAATATCAGCATTATCTGCCTTCTCCGGAATCTCATGGGCAACGCATCCGCTAGTCAAACAGTTCTTCCGTGGAGTGTCAAGGCTAAGGCCTCAAAGAAAGCCAAGATTCCCCAAGTGGGATCTCATCTTGGTTCTGGACTTTCTGAGTGAACTTAATATAACAGGACCCTCTCCGTTCTCACTGTAGGATTTCTCGGCTAAAGTTGCCTTCCTGGTCGCCATTACTTCGGCTAAAAGAGTCTCGGAGATTGGGTCCCTGGGTTACAAAGAGCCGTTCCTAACGTTCTTTCCAGACAGAGTAGCTCTGATTCCCATGCTGGGTTCTAACCCGAAGGTGACATCAGTTTTCCATGTCAACCAGGAAATTGTTCTCCCTACTTTCAGAGATTCGGAGTCAGAGAGAATTCACCCTCTGGACTTTGGGAAAACCCTTACGGAGTACATCCAAGTAACTTCTACTTTCAGACGCTCGGATCATTTGTTCGTCCTGCACTCAGGTATCAACAAAGGGAAGAAGGCCTCTTCAAGAACCATTGCGGCTTGGATCATCCACACGATTCAACAGGCATATAAATTGAAGGGCTTGGCTCCTCCGCAGGCGGTGACTGCGCACTCTACCAGAGGGATGGCAGCTTCCTGGGCGGCAGCCCATCATGTGGCCCCGGATGTCATCTGTAAAGCGGCCTCTTGGTCCTCTATTAATACCTTTATGTCCCACTATTGTGTTGAACCTGCATCCCTTTCCTCTGTAAATGTTGGTCTTTCAATCCTGTCGGCCGACAGGACAAATTAAACTTTTTTTTGTACAGCATACCCACCCGTGTGGTTGGCTAGTTATTTCCCACACGTAGGCTGCCATGGAGTCTGTCAGGAAAAGGGAAAATTTATTATCAATACTTACCGTAATTTTCCCTTCCTGATGGACTCCATGGCAGACGGAGTACCCACCCTATAAGCATGGAGTCGGCTAGTTACGGAACACCAGTACTGAAGGTGAGCAAAGCTTTATGGGTATGGGGTCCTATAGCATTGGAGAGGAGGCGGGATTAACCCACACGTAGGCTGCCATGGAGTCCATCAGGAAAGGAAAATGATGGTAAGTATTGATAATAAATTTTCCCTTTTGTCCTCCCACTCCCCCATGAATAGGTTTGCTAAACTAGGAGCACATTTGGCTCCCATTGCTACTCCCTTGCACTGAGAATAAAACTGTTGGTTATACCAGAAATAGTTGTGGGACAGGCAAAAATCAAGTGCCTGCCCCAGAAATATTTTTTGTGCAAAGGGAATATCCTCTCTTTGAGAGAGGGCCCAATTCAATGATAGGAGAGCGTCTTCAAGTTGAATAATTGTGTAGAGTGACGCAACGTCTGCTGTTACTATAAAAACTTCAGGTTTATTTGAAAGGTCTATTTCGTTGATCACTTGAAGTAGGTTTTTGGTATCCTTTAGGTATGCCTTTGTCTTAACCACACTTGCCTGTAAAAAAGTGTCTAAATATTGCCCTACACGGGCCGTTACTGAACCGATACAATTTACGATTGGGCGAGCGGGGGGATTAGACTGATTTTTATGTGTCTTTGGCAAAGTGTATATCGAAGGAATCCTGCATGCACTCAGCACCAAAAATTTAGCTTCCTTTTTGTTCAACACTTTACTTCTTGATCCATGGTCTATCAATTTTCTGTAGATCCTTCTGAAATGCATTTGTAGGATCAGTTTTTAATTTGACATAGGTGTTTTGATCAGCCAACATGTTGGTCAGTTGGTTGTCATAAAATGATTTTTCCAAGATGACGACTCTTCCCCCTTTATCGGCGGGTCTAATCACTAAATTATTTCTGTCTTCCAATGATTTTATCCCATCATGTATATTGCGATGATTCACGAACTTCTTTGGAACAGTTTGTTCTAAATCTCTTAATATCAGATTTTTAAATACTTCTATATGTTGGTTTGCTGTGTTGTGAGAGGGTTAAATAATGACCTATTTTTTAGGCCACTATTTGTCCCTACTATGGCAGTGTTTTTCTTACAAGGGCCAGTTGGAATATTATTCAGAAAGTACTTCTTAATAATAATTGTACGAATGTATTTCTGAATGTCCATATGAACGTCAAACTTGTTTAAAGTTTTTTTCGGAGCACATTTTAAACCTGACTGTAGAATATGTAACTCCTTATGATTCAATTCAACGTTTATCAGGTTGTAGATGCCTATTGGACCTGATCTAGCCTTCTTTTTTTGGACTCTCCTGCCTGCCCTGCATCCTCTACTACTCTTATTAGAAGGTCTGGAGGTTGTGGATATTCTTTCTCTCTCTGTGGAGGTCTCCAACCACCCTGTTGTGGGGGAGGAAAGTATTGGGCTGCTGGAGGTTCTGAAGGTCGGTGTCCGTAAGGTCTGTGTGTCTGTTGTCCTCGGCTCCCTCTCTTGCCTCTTCCTAAAAAAGGTCGGGGAGAGTTGGGATTTCTCCATTCATTTTGTCTAATGAGGGGCTCGAACCTATTAGAGACAGGTACTTCATAGTAATTGTTGTAATCATCATACGCCTCAGGATGTTGGTAGGGGGTATGATACGAGTTTTCTCTATTTTTTCCTTTCACATCTCTCCCTCTGCCGTGTTTATTTTTAAACTGGGGTGGTGCAATTCCTCAACTCTGGGTGTAGATTGTTTAATAGAAGTAGGCATAGGGGGCCAGATTCACGTACATCTGCGCATTATTGGACCGGCGTAGCGCACTGCCTTTACGTTAGACTGGCGCAATGTAGCGGCGCAATCACCCTATTCTCGTCGGTTTTACGCAGAAATTTGCGCCTGCGCAACGTTATTTCTGAGGCGCAAGGCGAAGTAATACAAATTGGGAAGGACGTGGGTGTGTTACATTGAAATGAGCCATGACCCCATGCAAATGAAGGGCCGGCCGGCTCACGCATGCGCGCTTGAAACAGACCATGGTCAGCACCTCTGTGCGCATGCTCACAACTCGGGAACGGCGCAATCAGTGAAATTGGAAGTGGACTAGGGCAAAATAGTGAACTACGCAGACAGAATAAATAGACAGACAGAAATGCACTTCCTTTGCAAAAGTACATCCCTTTGTATCCCTCCCTATACAGCAAGGTGCTTTTGTTCTGTTGTTAGTTGCATTGTGGTTTGTCTTTGTGATATTTGTGGACTGTGTGATCTAGTGTTTGTTAGAAGATATTTGAAAGTGATTTTTGGTGACTGCTTGTGAGACTTTTTGGTTGATAGTTTTTTGTTTGTTTGTTTTCTTGCTTGATTTTTCCTACTTGTTTTTGTGAGTGATTTTTCCTGCTTGTTTTTGTGAGTGATTTTTGCTGACTGTTTGGGAGAGAGTTTTTGTATGAGTATGACTGAGAGAAAGAGGAAGTTAAATTTTACTTTGGGGGAGAAACAAATTCTTGCCCGGGCCATTTCCCAATATGGGCGTTTCCTCCACGGCCCGGAGAGTGCCAACACCACCCCGGCCAGGAGGCGTGATATCTTGCAGAACATTACTGATGAGGTGAATGCATCGGGGGGGGGAGACCCGGACACGGTCGGGGATTGAAAAAAAGATCAATGACCTCCGGCGTCTGGTCAGAAAGAAGCTGGCCAAAATGGTAGCCCATGCCAGGGCCACAGGAGGGGGCCCACCATGCCCTGTTAAGCTGACAGCAGAGGAGCGTGCGGTGGCCAAGACCTTTCATAGACAACAGGTGGAGGGCCTGCCCGGCTATGACTCAAGTCATGAAGGCGTGATGCTAGGTAAGGTTTTTTTTCCCTATCAGGTGTGCAGCATGTGTGGGGGAGGGGGTGAAAGGGAATATGTGGCAAGTGTATGGATCCTCCAACCTGTGAATGTTTTGTGTCATCCACAGATGAGCAGGAGGGTGCTGGGCCATCTGGGCTGACCGCACCATCCCAGGGACAACAGCCTGATGAGGACCCCCCGACAAGGCCGGAGTCCTCGGAGGAGGTTGAGGAGGAGGAGTTTGAGGAGGAGGAGGATGTCATGTCAGCCAGTGGATTGCTGTTTTTAGAGGAGTCTTCCTCTCTGGCTGGCAGCAGCCAGCCCTCCATAAGGGCTAGCCCCTCCCACTCCTCCCCCAACAGGGCTCCTCTCCCAAGGGCCTTCCCTTCTCCCCGGCCACAAGCCTCAGCTGGAGGCAGGAAGTCCTCCCAGAAGACCAGGGGGGTGGCCGAGCTTCTGCCTGCCAATCTGAGAAGGGACCAGGCCCTTCAGACCCACCATCTGGGACAGGTCAGCCAGACTTTGGGGCGGATGGATGAGAGCCTGTCCTCCATAAAGGATAAACTTCTACTAGATGTTACTGCTACCCCTAACAGCCGGGAGAGCAACCCATCTAGTAGAAGTGGTGAGGGGAGTGCAGGTAGGCCTAGACAGTTGGTGGTAATAGGGGATTCTATAATCAGAAGGACTGATAGAAAAATTTGTCGCCAGGATCGCCTCAACCGAATGGTTTGCTGTCTCCCTGGTGCCAGGGTTTGGCATGTGGTGGACCGGGTGGATAAATTACTGGGAGGGGCTGGGCATGACCCAGCTGTCTTGGTCCATGTTGGAACCAATGACAGTATACATGGAAGGTGGAGGCTCCTTAAGAATTAATTTAAAGAACTAGGCTGCAAGATGAAGGGAAGGACCTCCAAGGTGATATTCTCTGAAATATTGCCTGTGCCATGTGCAACACAGGAAAGGCAGGGGGAGATTAGTGAGCTGAATGCATGGCTAAAGACCTGGTGTAGGAAGGATGGATTTGGGTTTCTAGAGCACTGGGATGACTTTTCATTGGGGTGCAACCTATATGCTAAAGATGGTTTGCACTTGAGTGGAAGGGGGTCTGCTGTGCTGGGGGAGAGGTTTAGGGGAATTCTGGAGGAGTATTTAAACTAGATTTGAGGGGGGAGGGGGAACTAGAATTACATCGGGCACACAGGTCAGTTAGGGGTCAGACATTAATGGAGAGTGGAATGGGAATAGATGGAGGTGGGGTTATGGCAGGTGACAAGAAAGTTCCCATGTTGCAAACAGCCATTGGAAATTATAGTGCCATTTGCACTACTAAAAATTATATGAATCATATGAAAAACACCAGCGAAAAATGTAACAATACATTTAAGTGTTTGTTCACCAATGCCAGAAGCCTTCCAAGCAAAACAGGTGAGTTGGAAGCTCTGGTGCATGAGGAGAGCAATGATGTAATCGGTATTGCTGAAACTTGGCTTCAATCCTCACATGACTGGGCTATTAATATTCCTGGCTATGCTCTCTTTCGGAAAGACAGGGTAAAAAGGAAAGGTGGAGGCGTCTGTCTCTATGTGAGAAGTGACCTCAAAGCAAGCGTGAAAGAGGACCTGGTTGATGGAGAGTGTGATGAAGTTGAAGCACTATGGGTGGAACTGCATACAGATGTGTGTAGTTCAAAGTTAATCACTGGAGTTTGTTATAGACCACCCAATGTTAATGAGGAGGTGGAGACTCGGCTCCTTGCACAGATGGAAAGGGCTGCAAGGGCTGGGACAGTGATAATAATGGGGGATATTAACTACCCAGAAATTGACTGGAATAATGGAATTTCTGGAACAGTTAAAGGACAAAAATTTAAAAACCTATTGCAGGACAATTTTATGGTCCAGTTTATTGAGGCCCCAACTAGGAATGATGCTCTGTTGGACCTGGTAATCTCAAACCATGCAGAGCTTATTACTAATGTTCAGATAAAGGAACACCTGGGTAGCAGTGATCATAACATGATTTCATTTAATATTAACTATAAGCAAGAATTGTTAGGGGGATGACGTGCGCCACGTGATGTGCGCACGCCGAGGGAGGAGCCGACCTCGCGCCGTGAAGCTGACCTGATCCACGAGGGAGGAAGACGCCGCCGATGCTGTGGATGCCGGAGGACCCGGGGTGCGGCAAAGCGTCCATGTCGAACGGGAGGCGAGGACGCAGCGAGAACCGGGTGGATGCAACCGGCACTCAGGGCGGTGCCTAGGAGTCCCGGTGAGGTCCCCCTACCCCTCATCCCCACGGAGCCATCTCGCCTGCATCACTACAATCGATCGGTCTAGTACCTGAAGAGATGGAAGGAATATAGCTATACTGGCGCCGGCTCCGACACTACCACCTCCCGTGCGGCTGCTACTATTAGCACTTCTGGTTCTCAAACCGGCAAGCAGGTAAAACCCCCCATTTTCCTCAGCTCCTGGGACGATGACACTTTGAGCAGAGATAACGGGTAAGCTCTTTTCAATTACTACGCAGTGATGCTTATGTGAACCATACTAGAGGTATCCCTGCAAAGGGATAGTAAACATACCTTCATCTGAGACGCTCTTGAAATGCTCACAATCGCCCTGCTTTATAATGTATGCTTCACAGGGACTGACATGACACAGTGGAACATGGGACTATAAAAGGCAAGGGAGCACAGCTGAGACGGGTTCCTGAAGAGCGGGGGTGACCAGCTAAGCTTGTCTTACCTGTGTGCCAACGCTAGTTACTTAGGCCCTCACAAGCTGACAAGCTCTTGAACACAGCTATCAACCAGTCTACAGGAGATCAATACAACATCTGTAGTCCCCTACAAAAGTACAGGACAGGGTCGGACTCAATCTATAAATATAAACTTACTGAACCCGGCGAGTCGATTTGAGTAGGACAGGTCTCATGCAGTCCTGAACGAGGGACTTTAGACCCCCCATCAGGGACATACCTCCGATAGAGTATAATATAAGCATGTCAGGGCCCCCCCTGAATTAAGGGGAGAGGTAAATATATTTCAGCCTAATCGCAGGAGCGACTTCCTGGAGACCCCTTTCTAAAGGAAAGCTGAAGTGTTGTCTGGCATCCATAAATACATACGGGTTGAGTAACCCCCCATCCTAGATGCCTAGATTTATCTAATGGGTTTAGGTACAGGGTGGGGTGGTATGCCCAGGAACAGAACACTAAATAAAGGCGGAAGACCCCTTGCTGAAACTATGAACTCGAGGTAAACACCCTCTACTCAAAGGTGTAAGAAACTAACAGTGGGGTGTTTAAGCACTGTAATCCTAGCAATAGGAGAGAACTGCTTCAAAACTGGGGAAGTGGATCAGAGCAAAAAAAAAACACATCATGAGTAAGGTAACAAGGGGCTCCGCCCCAAAAAAACCCAAAGAGAACCCTACAGCAAGTACGATAAGACAATACATGACTCAGGAAGGGAGTATAAAAGCCCTGGTAGCACTAAAAAAACAGAGAAAGCAGAGAAAGGGGGGACAGTAAAAAAGGGAGCGGGGGGAATCAACCCTCAAACCCCGGACGTATCAATAGAAGGGGAACAAGACCAGACTCAGAGCGGGGAGAGAAGTACAGATTCGCATATCCCGTCGAAAGGGGAATTGGAAGGAATGTTGAAGAGCCTTGAAAGTAGTTTAGAAAAACTCATAAAGAAGGAAATCAGTACTCTGAGAACGGATTTGGGCCACCTCCTAGCGCGTGTAGAAAATACAGAGAACAGGCTGGAAAAACAAGAACTTGATTTAAACCAATTAAAGGAACAATATCTTAAAATCCAACAAAACCAGAGACTGTTAAAATATCGTTTGGAGGATCAAGAAAACCAAAATAGAAGAAAAAAATTTAAGGAAAATGAAGACAAAGAAAAATGGATAGCCGCACTCCAAAACCTGATGGGTGGTCTTTTATTCAATAGACAGCATGTACAAAAATAGGGTCACAGCAGTGGAAACAAGGAACAGCCGACGCGTTTCGCACTGGATCAGTGCTTATTCACACATTTCTAAAAACCTTACTCCAAGGAGGTTAAGGTGGGATGTACACCCCAATGATGGCATTGAAGATCCCTCTCTGTTGGATGATTGGTTTCAATTCTTTAATGCCTGTGAACAGAAATTATTGCAGCTCATGATTAGGAGACGCAAATCAAAAAATGTCCTTATAGAAGCCAACATTGCGGATTTAAAAGCAACAATGGGACCCTTGATGGGAACTCAAGATTTCCTAGATAGGGCCCAGTCTCTCCAGACCCATTTATGCAAATATGATGGGGATATTAAAAACAAAAAATTAAAGAAATATCAGAGAGACATTACAGACTACAGTGAACACAAGGTCTATAAGTGGCAAGTAACATCTGCCCCCCATGGGACAACTGATGCTTCCACTAAGATAGATGGGGAAGTCCAACAATTGATTACTCAAGCAACCACCAAAACTAAAGTTAAAATTCATACCCCAAAAAAACCTCGTACTCCATCACAGCCTAAAGGTTATCATCCACCTGGAAGCATGGGTACATCCAAAGGAGGTATTTACCGACCTCCTCCTCCCAATGATTACTATCCAGCTCCCTATATGGTAGCCACTCATAATAGGTTTGCCCCATTGGATGGGGGACCTGCAGATTATTATAATCCTCACTATCCACAGGGTCCACAATATCATGCCCCCAGACCTCCGCGAGGTCATCAGAGGGGTAAACATAGAGGCAGACCTACACAGCAACAATCTAATTACCAAACGGGGACGGAATGGAGGGGGTGGAAAGAGCCCTACAAAATTCCCCCAGTTATACCCAAGGTCCCTTTAGACAATACAGACCGAGAGGTAAAAGAGGGGGAGCCAGAAAGAAAAAGGCCCCGGGACAATTAGATGAAGGAATATTTAATTTAGCAGGGGTCGAACTTTCAGAGGCCGAATTAACAGTCCTTTCAAAAGGCTTAAAATTTGCCCCAAATAAAAATATTGATAAGTTTGACCTCTTTTTAGATATTGAAAAGTACGTAAGGAAACTTAATATTAAAAAACACTTTTGCCAACAAACCACTAATCCACCTCCACTTATTCCCACTAATTATCAACATAGTGGCCTTAAGAATAATTCTGCTTTTAACCCCAACAAGGGTTCACATCATCATGTTGAGGTATTTAAAAACATGGTACAAGAAAAAATAAAGGATCTGGAGTTGAAGAAATACAATACTAACAACCAATTGGTGACAAAAGGAATTAAGAAATTAGAACAAAATAAGAATATAGTAATACGTCCGGCAGATAAGGGGGGTGGAGTGGTGTTACTTAAAAAGGAGGATTATTATGAAGAGATTCAGCGCCTCCTCAGTGACACCACTACCTACCTACCGCTCCCGGGAGATCCTATGTCTAAACTTAAAGTAGAACTCTCATGTTGGGTCAATGAGGGATTGACTAAAACTATACTGACAGATAAAGAGGCCCTAAAGTACCACGAACTCCAGTGCTTTACATTCTTCCCAAGATACACAAAAACAAGACCAAGCCCCCTGGTCGACCCATATTAAGTGGGATTGACTCTTTATTTTCAAGAATAGGGGAATATTTAGAAATATTTTTGCAACCTATGGTCATACTAGGGAAAGCATATTTAAAAGACAGCAAAGAACTTATAAAATCTTTAGCTCCTGTTGTTGTCTCAGAGAATACTTGGCTAGTGACAGTAGATGTCAAATCTCTGTATACTAATATTTCACAACAGGATGCAATTACAGCTGTCATGGAGGCTTTTCATGAAAAGTCCACCTTACCAGACACACAGATATTGTTTCTGGTAAAAGGCCTCATGCTCGCAATGGGGAACAATTACTTCTGGGCTCAAGATAATTTTTATAAACAAATTAAAGGGGTCGCCATGGGAGCTCGTTATGCCCCCAGTGTTGCAAATTTGGTCCTTAATAAATGGGAAGAAGAGTCAATTTTTAAAGCTAACATGGGATCAGTAGTATACTATAAACGTTATATTGATGATATCATTTTGTTGTGGGAGGGATCCCAGACCTCTTTGGACATCTTTTTATCCCAAATGAACGTCAATAATTATGGCCTTAGTTTTACGGCGGAATTTAGTTTGACAACCATTAATTATTTAGACCTGACGCTCACTAAGGTAAACAATAATATCTGTACCAAAACATTTTTTAAACCCACGGATCGAAATGGCTATGTGCCTATGACTAGTTGTCACCATCCTAAATGGTTGGGAGCTGTTCCCAAAGGGCAACTAATGCGAATCCGTCGAAATTGCAATGATATCGTTGACTTCGATCAACAATCGAATTTGCTAATTGACAAGTTCATTGTAAAGGGTTACCCTAAAACCAAGTTGTTAGTGACTAAAGAAGAGGTTAGGAACATGAATAGAGAAACCATGTTGGAATCCAAACCTAAACCTCCTCGTCAGGGAGAATTATCTTTTCTGTCTGGCTATCATAGGCAATACAGGCATGTTGAAAAGATTTTTAAACAATTTTGGCCTATCTTGTTGAAAGACAATGATTTGGCCAAGATTTTACCTCCTAAACCTACCTTCATCTATAGGAGGGCCCCTGGCCTTAGGAATATGATTGCTGACAATGTGCCGGACCCCCCTGAGAGACCTTTAACGTTTTTAGATGGCTCCGGTTTTCACTACTGCACTCGATGCAGATCCTGTAAAAAAAATAAAAAATAAATAGAACAGGCAGAAAAGTTAGTAAATTTAGTTCTAGTGTAACCAAACAGGAATTTACTATCAAACCACTCATAACATGCCACTCCAGGTATGTTACATACGTCTTGGAGTGTCCATGTACTTTTCAATATGTAGGTAGAACTACCAGGGAGCTTAAAGTAAGGATCAATGAGCATGTAGCCAATATCATCAAAGGCTACCCTGGTCACAGTGTTTCTAAACATTTTGATCTTTTCCACAATAGAGATCCCCGCAAACTCACATTTTTTGGGATTGATCGGATTACCAGCCACTGGAGAGGTACCAACCTCACCAGGGCAGTATCCCAAAATGAGACCCAGTGGCTGCATCGTTTGAGGACTATGCGACCACAGAGTCTCAACATCGAGCTCGATTTAAATTGTTTCCTTACTAATGATTAAAATTGTTTTTTATTGCTACTGTTTACTAAATATTTTTATCCAATTATTTACATTTTTGATACAGACTCGCAGTTTTAAATTGTTTTTAAATTTAAATTGTATTTGGCATTTGCTTATCTGAATTTTACGAATGATCATAGCAAGAGATTGTTGTTATATAGTTGAGACATTAGCCAATGTTTATACTATGCGATTTATATAACCGTTTCTGCTATGATGGAATGTGCAATGTATTGCGAGATGTGCACTGGTTGCAGAGGTAACCGGGACCAAGGCTGTGATTGGCTAAAATTATCCCATTGCTGTTTGCCGAGACCTATATAATCTGGTCTGGTGCGTGTGTCTAGTGCGCTTCCTGATGACGAAATATTGAAACGTACGTCGAGGCGGTACGTGACCACGCACAGCATCTTCCGGTCCAGCTGGTTCTCAACACAAGGGAAGTGGAGCGCACGCGATTGTCTCCCCAGCTAGGACGCATCTTATCCATAGACCCAAGCCATCAGCCTTAGTGCCGGGACGGAGGGCACCACAAATAGTAAGGAGCCACTCGGCATTGTGTGTTTAACCCATGTCTTTTAATAAAACGGTATCACGCTATGGCGGCATTTTTTTGTGTTTCTTTGCCCTCTAACGAATCAAATCAAGGGAATCCAGGCTATCTACTGTCCGTGGAGACACAACGCTTTATTTGACCTATTTTCTAACGAGAAAGGTCAATAGTTTGCGGTAAGGAGCCATTCTGTTTTCACACTGTCGGTGTTTAGTTGGTGAAGGTGGAAACTCTTAATTTTTGATCACCCACATTCACTCATTAGAGTGAAAAAGTCACAAGGATTTTTAAAGATACTATTAATTCTTTTGCACATTTATGGACATTTTTACATATATTTTTTGAGTCTGGTTTTTGCACATATTCTTCGGACATTTATGTTAATATTATTAATTCTTATGTTTATTGCAATCTATGTACTATTTATTTATTGCACTGATTTGCACTTTTGTTTGGTAATCATCTCCTTTGACGGAGATGCACATATTTCACTATTGTAATTTAAAATAGTTTTCAGCGCCCCCTGCTGTTTCCACTAATTTGTTTTTCCCCGTTTTTTTTGGGCCTTTTTTTTTTCCTGGAAATTTTATGATTTTGCTGGTAATTTTTTTTTTGGGTTGTGAATGCTGTTTGAATGTGGGGGTGACATTCCTGCCAGAAAAGGGGTGTCACCCTCAATTTTGGTGGAGAAGGGTTCCCCAGGACCTGGGAGAAGTCATCCCCAGGTCCGTGTGAATGAATGATTGAATGAATGAAAACTTATATAGCGCAGCACATGCGAACTGAATCGCCTCTGGGCGCTTGTTGTTCCTGTCTCCTTTGATATCAAAAGAGAAAAGTCTTGACCTTTTTCCTAAATGCTGAGTGGTTCTCCTCCAACCGAATGCTGGTTGGTAAAGCGTTCCATAGTCTGGGACCTTGGACCGCGAATCTTCTTTCTCCTTTGGACTTGAAGTTGGCTTTCGGAACCTGGAGTAGGTTCTGATTTGTGGATCGCAAAACGCGATTGGGATTATGCGCTTTTATTAATTCGCATAAGTAAAGGGTGGCATTCCCATGGACACATCTATGCGTAAGACAGAGAGCTTTAAAAGCAATTCTGTCTTTGACTGGCAGCCAATGAAGGGCTCTCAGTGAAGGTGAGATTGATTCCCAGGGTTTTTTCCCAGTCACAAGTCTGGCGGCCGTATTCTGAACGACTTGCAGGCGAGCGATTTGGTACTTGGGGAGGCCGAGGTAAAGGGCATTTGCATAATCCAGCCTGGAGTTAACAATTGCTCCCACCACGACCGCTAAATCTTCTTTAGGGATGAACGGAGTGAGTCTGCGTAGTAGGCGCAGTAGATGGTGAGATCCGCTGACTACTGACCCTATTTGTGCGTCCATTGTCATAAAGGAGTCAAAAATGACCCCTAGGCTTTTGACTTTGGCGCTAGGGGTGATGAGCTTGCCCAGAATAGGCGGGGGGGTCCATACTGTTGAGGGTTGATTCCTACGCGTGAAACAGAAGAAGTTCCGTTTTCGCTCCATTGAGTTTAAGATAACTCTTAGTCATCCAGTCCTCTATCAAAGAGAGGCATGTCTCTAGATTGAGGTGGTGATCCTGTCTGTTGCAGATGCAGAAATACAGTTGCGTATCATCTGCATATGAGTGATAGAGCAGTTTTTGGCTGCTGATAATCTCAAAAAGAGGACGAAGGTATATGTTAAACAGCACTGGTGACAGAGGCGATCCTTGAGGGACTCCGCATGTTACTGTGCGTTTTTCTGACGTAAAAGGTCCTAACTTTACTGTTTGCGATCGGTTTTCCAGAAAAGAGGAGAACCAAGATAAATCGCCTTCTGCGACTCTGGCTACTTCAGCAAGCCGAGTCAGTAACAGTTTGTGGTCTACCGTGTCGAAAGCTGCACTTAGGTCCAGCAGAACCAGGAGACAAGATTCTCCTTCGTCTGCGGACTGGAGAACATCGTCCCATACTTTCAGCAATGCTGTTTCCGTCCCGTGTCCGGGACGGAAGCCTGATTGCAATGGGTCAAGTAGCTTGTAGGTATCTAGATGCTGTTGCAGCTGTTGTACCACTACTTTCTCCATTATCTTAGAGAGTACGTTGAGGGTTGTTATGGGACGGCGGTGGAGTGGGTCCTTGGGGTCCAGGGAGGGTTTCTTCAGGATGGGTTGGATTATACCCTCTTTCAACTGTGTGGGCACTTTGCCCTCCAGAAAAGACTGGTTGATAAACTGCGTGATGGGAGGAGCCAGGATGTAGGCGCATTCCTTCAGCAGTTTTGTGGGAATAATGTCATTCGGCGCTGCGCCATTGCGCAGAGTACAAATGACATTCTTAGTGGACTCGATGGAGATGGGTTCCAGGGTAAACTTACCTGATAACGGAGAATTTCTATGGGTGCTGTGTGAGAGGCTGCAGGGAGGGCTGAGGGGGGAATTGTTTTGCTGAATGCTTTCACGGATTGCTTCGATTTTATTAATGAAGTAATCCGATAGTTCATTGCAAAATTCTTGTGTGTCCGAACTGGGGGCTGTGATGCATTCTGGTTCCATGGTCTGAGTGACCATCTTGAAGAGTTCGCGGGGGCGGTTAATGGCACCGTTGATAGCCTCCGAAAAATAATTTTTCTTGGCTTGGAAAATTCCTTTGTGGTATTTTCTTGTGGTCGCCTTGTAGATGGATAGGTTTAGGTCTGAAGAACATCTTTTCCAGGCAGATTCTGCCCTTCTGCGTTCTTGCTTCAGTAACGACAGCTGGTTGTTAAACCAGCTGCGGTTGTTTTTCCGGATGCGGGTACTTCGTTTCGGCGCTACCAAGTCAGCTGACTGTAGCATGGCCGAGTTAATGGCTTCCAATGTTTCAACGGCCGTTTGATGCGGCTGAGTTGTTTCTATCTTTTTCCTTAAAGTTGTTTTGAAGAGTTCCGAGTGGAGCTTCTTCTGACATCTAGTCCAGTGTGTTGTCACTGGATTTGATGTTTTTGTTGCAGGGGGGATAGTGGAAATCCTGAATATAATTGCATGGTGATCTGTCCATGGCAACTTTTCATGTTCCCAAATCTTTATTTCCAGAGCTTGTCTGAAGATAAGATCAAGTGTGTGACCTGAAGTATGTGTGGGCCCACATACTAATTGCTGCAATCCCAAACCTTCCAGGTGGTCAATACAGGCGTCGGCAATGGGGTCTAGTGAGGAGTTTGCCCAGAGATTGAAATCCCCGAGCAGCAAAAGATGTTTGCTGATGAGGGTATAAGTGGAGAAAAAATCCGTCCAAGATGATAGCAGCTGCGATTTTGGGCCGGGCGGCCTGTAGCAGAGCAGAACGTGGATGGTCTCCTTTGTATTTGCTTGCAGTTGCAGAGTAAGGGTTTCCATGAATGGAAGAGGGTTTTGGCGGACTGGTTTGGTGATCGTAAGATGAGACTTGTGGATCACCGCCAGGCCGCCTCCTCTTTGCCCTATTCTGTTTTCCGTTATAATACGGTAATTTTCTGGCACCAATTCTCCTAGAATGGTGTTACAGTCGGCTGTGAGCCAACTCTCTGTAATAAAGAGGCAGTCTAGATCCTTTTGTTGAATAAAGTCGCGGATTTCTAGTCGGTGTTTTACTGCCGATCTTGTGTTGATCAGAGCACATGATATGTGCTTGAGCTGGGGTAAATGGCTGAAATGTCTGACCGTCGATCTATGATCGATTCTCAATAGTCGCTCAGTTCTTAGGGCCTTTTTGGTGATGGCTGGCAGTATTGCGGCGTATTGCCTTAAACTCCAAATGGTATCGGCAGAATATTGCCGACATACCATGATCGCCACTACACTGGGGGGGGTTTGGGGCAGTGGGGGGCTTGGTCCAGAGGAAGGCAAAAAAACCCTGTCAGAGCTCGGCCAATATGCTCCGGTAGGGAAAAAAATTCCTTCCTGACCCCTGTAAGAGGCGATCGGTTAACCCCTGGATCAAGCTACTGTGTGTTGGGACGAAGAGGGGGGGGACTGGGGCTGAGAGGGAGAACTTGTTGCTGGTCTGGTGGCTGCCTGCTCAGGGATGAGGGCTGACAGGGGGTTAACTGAATAATCTGGGCTGAATGGGTGAAGGGTGAGCAACAGGGTAACCCTAACTGTCGATCAGGGGGAGGTTTGCCTGGGAGCAGGGTGAGGACCCTGAAACGTGGGGAGCGGCGCGCCGATAGGGACGATGATGAGGATAAGGATGATGATAAGGATAGGGATGATGAGGATAGGGACGATGATGAGGATAGGGACGATGATGAGGATAGGGACGATGATGAGGATAAGGATGATGATAAGGATAGGGATGATGAGGATAGGGACGATGATGAGGATAGGGACGATGATGAGGATAGGGACAATGATGAGGATAAAGATAGGGATGATGATGAGGAGAATAGGGACGATGATGATGAGGATAGGGACGATGATGATGAGGATAGGGACGATGATGAGGATAGGGACGATGATGATGAGGATAGGGACGATGAGGAGGATAATGAGGAGAATAGGGACGATGATGACACTTCCAGGTGTGTATTGCGCTGTATATATACACATACAGGAGAGGTGAGTGTATAGGAGTGGGGGGTGTATGAATGTACAGTGACATAATTGGAGCACCAGCATGGTGGACTGGTGCCAATCCAATTAGATGAGGATGTGATGTGTCTGTGCTAGGGACCACAGTGGTGTGCATGCATGCATTCTCATTGTGCCATGATTAATGTGTGTGTTTAACGTGCAAAGATGCCCAATGTGAGCTGTCTCCTGGCTGCTCTTCCCTCAGAAGACGGGGTATCCTCGCTTAGGGGGAGATTGTCTGGTTCAGGGGTCAGGTCATCACGTAGGTCAGTCTGCAGGCCCTTTCTCACTGCGAAGTTGTGCAGCAGGCAACAGGCACCGATGATATGGCACACGAAGTTTGGGGAATACAACATGGTCCCCCCAGACTTATCCACGCATCGGAAACGTGACTTCAGGAGGCCAAAGGTGCGCTCCACCACTGCACGTGTTTGGGCGTGGGCTTTATTGTATCTTTCCTCTCCTGGGGTTTGGGGGTTCCGGAAAGGAGTCATGAGATGGGGTCCCAGTGGATATGCAGAGTCACCTGTAAGGGAAAAGACAGGAGGATGTTAGTCATGCATGTGCCCCTTGTGATGTGTGCATCATGGGGGGGTACAGTCATGCCTGCCACCCATGTCACTCACCAACCAGCCAGGTGTTCCCATACACGTTCTGATCGAATTCCATTCGGATGGGGCTTTGATTGTAAATGTAGCTGTCATGGCTGGATCCGGGGTGTTTGGCACGGACGTGCCATATGAGGCCTTGGGCATCGACTATCACCTGTACGTTGATGGAATGCCAATGCTTCCGATTGCGGTACATGTGCTCTGTCTCCTGGGGGGGCCTGGAGTGCAACATGTGTGCAATCAATGGCCCCCACGGTGCGTGGGAATCTGGCAATTCTGTAGAAATCTGTCATTGCCTTCAGCCGCAGCTCCTCAGTGGTGGGTTTGATGATGTGGTGGGACATGCTTCTGAGGATCGCAGGGACAACCTGGTGCACACATCTGTTCACGGAGGATTGTGACATCCCAGCCACCACTCCACTTATTCTTTGAAAGGAGCCACTGGCAAGGAAATGGAGTGTTGCCATGACCTTGACCAGTGGCTGCACTGCATGTGAGCGGTGTGTTGGGCTGGTGATGTCATCCTGCAGGGTTATGGTTAATTCCAGGATGGCATGAGGGGAGAATCTGAAGATGCGATACACCTCAGAATCACTCATGCCAAAGAGGTCTATGCGTGTGCGGTATATTCTCTCCCGTGCCCTCCTCCTTCTTTGCTCCTCTAAAGTCAGTAGTATAGCTATGAGCGAGGATGTCCCTGGCATGTTGGCATACAGATTGTTGGGCAACACGTGTGACTGCTCTGCTCCTCACTAACGGTGTTGCTTTCTCTGACATGTAGACGAATTGTCTAATTTTAGACCACCTTTTATATGGTCTAATTTTAGACAGGCCGTGCAGCTGTTGCGCACAGCGCGTAGCCTGCACTGCATCAACGTTCTTTTGTGGATCCCCGTAACTCCCTCATTAGCATATTTGAATAGCAAATCAATGGTGTGTCTAGTGCAGTTTTGCGCGGACGGATGCGCCTGTCTAACGAAATTACGCTGGACAAAAAAAAGTAGATTTCTTGCGTATCTCGTTTTGGGGATGCGGAGTATCGAAACGCATGCGCAAATTTAGACTTACGCCGCACATCTCCTGTTACGCCGGCGTAATCGCTCTGTGAATCTGGCCCAGGATTTCTATCAACTAATCTCTTTACAGGAGTGGAAGGTGCATCAGTGTTGGTCAAACCTCCGGTATTTGTTTTAGTTTGCCAGGTGTAAATACACTCATTTTTGAAGTCATTCATATCTCTGTGAAATTTTTTCACTTTTTTCTTCTGAGTGTCTTTGTCAACTTTATTGAGATTCTTGCTGATAGTGTTGTTAAAATCTACCCATTGTTGGGTTTCTTTAATGGGATCTAATTTTCCATAAAGATCCTTAATAGTTTGTTCTAATTTAAACATTTTTCTCTTCTTCCTATTTAGAACCAGCTACGGACAGTTTTATTCAGACATTGTTTCACAATTTTTTTGTTGATACATATATTCATAAGCGCTGCCTGGTTAATATACATTCCTATTTACCCTATGTTCAATATAATATAAATAAATATAACATTATAAATATATAGTATTATATATATATATATATATATATATATATATATATATATATATATTATACATGATTTTATATTACATTCTTCTTGATGTATGTTTCTTATAAAATTATATACTGTATGTTTCTCTTTTAGACACATACATATGTATATATAATAATAAAATATAATTATTCAGATTCAGAATACTTTATTAATCCCAACGGGAAAATATTATGATACAGATACATTCAACAAAGACAACACAAGATCACAAAAATTAACGGAACAAAAACACACTGAGACAATAAATTACCAATTACAGCAATTTGTACTAACTTTACTCTAATAAACCATCCATACTAAATAAACATATAATATATATATATATATATATATATATATATATATATATATATATATATATTAGTTTATTTTACTTTAGTTTATACTATCAACTATTTTCAGCTGGGGAGAGGTTACATTGCATTGTACCTCTAGCCAAAAAAGTTTTATATACTATGGGCCAGATCCACAGAGAGAGATCTACTGATACGCCGGCGTACTTTCAAATTACCCACGTCGTATCTTTAGTTTGAATCCTTAAACCAAGATACGACGGCATCTGGGTTCGATCCGACAGGAGTACGGCTTTGTACGCCTTTGGATCGTAGATGCAATACTTCGGCGTCTGCTGGGTGAAATTCTCGTCGTTTTCTGCGTCGAGTATGCAAATTAGCTTTTTCCGACGATCCACGAACATACGCGCGGCCGCCGCATTCTCTTACGTCGTCTCTAGTCGGCTTTTTGCGGCGTCTAGTTAAAGCGTTCCCACGTCAAAATTTGATTTTTTTGCATAAGTCGTCCGTGAATAGGGATGGACGTAATTCACGTCTAAGTTAAAAAAAATGACGTCATTGCGACGTCATTTAGCGCAATGCACGGCGGGAAATTTCAGAATGGAGCATGCGCAGTTCGATCGGCGCGGGGACGCGCTTCATTTAAATGAAACACGCCCCCTACTCGCCGATTTGAATTACGCGCCGAGAGATAGACTACACCACCGTAACTTACGGCGCGAATTCTTTGAGGATTGAAAGATTTAAAAAGTAAGTTACAGCGGTGTAGCGTATCTCACATACGCTGCGCCCATCTATTTGTATGTGGATCTGATGATGATGATGATGATGATGATTTTTAATTTCTTTACAGTGCCACATGCACCCAGGAGGGTGCGCCTAAGCGCTGGAAGGTGGATCCGCTGATCTATTCAGAAAAATCAATCTAGAAAAAGAAAAGGCTACATAGACTGACCAATGGCTCGTGTTCGTAAAAGAAGGAAAACATATAAACAATACGAGACCAGGCAGGAACAAAAAGGAGGGTGACAGGAACGGAGATGGGGACTCAACTCAACTCGCTTCAAAAGAGGAAAGTTTTAAGTGCCTTTCTGAAAGTAATAAGGGTGGCATTCTGTCTCAAAGGCAACGGAAGAGAGTTCCAAAGTGTGGCGGCTGCAGCTCTAAAAGAGCGGCCACCAGTTAAAGTCAGCCTTACTGAATTGATGGCAACAAGGTCCAAGTCGGCCGATCTCAAAGCCCTGGAGGGGTGGTAATGTACAGCCATGTTATTGATGACCAATGGGCCTTGTTGTTTATAGGCCCTGAACATAATGCACAAAGCCTTAAATTTGCGCATGGGAGCCAGTGGAGTAGTCTAAGAATAGGGGATATATGGTCCCGTCTGAGAGTCCTCGTAATAAACCTAACTGCCTGGTTCTGCACCAGCTGCAGCTTGGAGATCCATTTGATAGGTAGTTCAAGGTATACCACATTGCAAAAGTCAAGGCGTGAGATGACTAAGGCCCAATATGTTTACAATTATATGTTTATTTATAATAGATATTTATAAGTGTATTTAAATGTACAGTATATAATTATTATTGATTTTTTTAAATACATATTGATTTGAATATTAACATCGAACTGATCACTTTCATGTGTACATAAAAAAAAAATCTTGGTGCAATGCTAGCAGCCATATTAAGGTAAGACTATGTCAGCGACGAGTGTACTTTGAATTTAAAGATAACGTCAGGGGTGTGCAAGAAAGTTCTGCACCCTAAACACGATTTTATCACAAATAAAATCTGTCCTAAGATGCAAGGGCTTCAAATTTAGCAAGATCAATATTATAGAAAGCCAGGCACCTAGTAGCAGTACTACGGTACTTTCATGACAAAATGTATTGTTACCTGTCCTTTAATAGCTCATATGTATTTTTGTCCTTTGATAGCTATTGTAATTTTAATTCAATTTTTGAAGAATTTGCACAAAGTATTCTCTTTGAATATAACAAATCACTACATGCACAAAAATTTATAAATTAGAAATAGGCACTTTTTGGATTTAAATGTTGCCCTACAATAAATATGATGTTACAGTCCCATAACAAACCTATAATTTTACAAAACAACAACCCTTTGGAACTGGCTGGGAAGGGGTTAAACATTTAGGGCGATCAAAGGGTTAAGTAGTGCCTAGCTGGTGTTTTTGTGTACTTTGTGTGCTGCTTTTACCAAAGGAAGTGATAGATTTTTTTTGCAGGGACACAAAATCAAAATTATTATTTGCAGGGACACACTTTACTTCCCCCTGTCAGAATGGAGCTCTGCTGTCAGGGGATGTCTACACAGGCATCCAATATTAACTGACAGGTCAGTGGGCTGTACTAAGGAAGATAGGCACAGAGGTAAGTAAAACAATAAGTATTTATTAAGATTACGGCACACGTGCAAAACAGAAAAACACACAAGACAGACAGCAAACTACAAACACAGCAATCGTCAAGCCACAAAAACTGGTGAAGAAATATATACCGAGGACAAAGCGTGAATAGCAGGTATGCAGAGAAAAGAAATAAGCAGGTCCAAGTTTCAAGCCGGGGTCAGGGATATGAGAAGGCAGCAAGGTCCAAGGTTCAAGCCGTGGTCAATGGGAGCGAATCAGGAACAGAACTGGCAACAGGTATCTTGAGCAAACAGGAACAGGGCTGACAGGCAAAATACTGAAGCACTGGATTATAGTGCAGGGCGGGCTTATATACCTGTAGCCGTTCAGTCTAATTAGAGAGGAGTCCATCCCATGGGAGACACCTGCTTGTGGACGCCAGAACTGCACCCCTGTTACCAGAGGGAACAGTGCCACCAGCAGGTGACCCAAGTTATGACACCGATCCTGACATCTGACTTGTTTACATAGGCAGAGTTCCATCCTGTGACACTTCCTCGAGGATCGGTAGGTGTCGGTGGATATTCATTGCTTGTGAGTAATCACAGCAGAAGCGGCCCACCGGTGGCAGGTGCCCCCTAGGCCGAAATTCAGAATCCTTAATATACAGTGCCTTGAAAAAGTAATGTCATGTTACAACAAAAAACGTAAATGTACTTTATTGGGATTTTATGTGATATAGGAACACAAAGTGGCCCATAATAGTGAAGTGTAAAGATTTTTTTTTTTAAATAAATATGTGAAAAGTGTGGAGTGCATTTGTATTCAGCCCCCCTGAGTCAATACTTTGTAGCACCTTTCACTGCAATTACAGCTGCAGGTCTTTTTGGGGATGCCTCTACCAGCTTTGCACATTTTTGCCCATTCTTCTTTGGAAAATAGCTCAAGCTCTGTCAGATTGGATGGAGAGCGTCTGTGAACAGCAATTTTCAAGTCTTGCCACAGATTCTAAATTGGATTTAGGTCTGGACTTTGACTGGGCCATTCTAACACATGAATATGCTTGTCCCCCACATGACTTCTCACAAACTGCAAACGGAACTTCTTATAGCTTTCTTTCATGAATGGCTTTCTACTTGCCACTCTTCTATAAGGACCAGATTTGCGATGAGCACGACAAATAGTTGTCCATTGGATAGATTTTCCCACTTGAGCTGGGGTTCTCTACAGCGCCTCCAGAGTTACCATGGGTCTCTTGGCTGCTTCACTGATTAATGCTCTCCTTGCCCGGCCTGTCAGTTTAGGTGGACGGCCATGTCTTGGTAGGTTTGTAGTTGTGCCATACTCTTTCCATTTTCTGATGATGGATTGAACAGTGCTCCGTGAGTAGCTTGGAATGTTTTTTTATAACCTAACTCTGTCCAAACATTATTCACGACCTGTCTGGTGTGTTTCTTGGCCTTCATGATGCTGTTTGTTCACTAACAAACCTCCGAGGGCTTCACAGAACAGCTGTATTTATACTGAGATTAAACTACACACAGATGGACTCTGTTTACTAATTAGGTGACTTCTGAAGGCAATTGGTTCCACTAGATTTTAGTTAGGGGTATCAGAGTAAAGAGGGCTGAATACAAAAGCATGCCACACTTTTCAGATATTTATTTGTAAAACATTTTGAAAACCATTTATCATTTTCCTTCCACTTCACAATTATGTGCCACTTTGTGTTGGTCTATCACATAAAATACATTTATGTTTTTGGTTGTAACATGACAACATTTTACCCCATTTTAAGGGGTATGAATACTTTTTCAAGGCACTGTATATACGTGATTTTGCACAGAACCGCCGCTGTGTAGTAGTATATCTGCTATAGGGCAGTCATGAACTGGTTAAAAAAAAAAAGTATCACTGACAGTGCACTAATATGGCTACAATCACCTCAAGCAAATTATTCTAAAAAGATCATACTTTTACAATGGAATTAAACGTTCAGTTACTATCAGATAACCAAGGGTATGGTAGCTTAAAATATATCTAAACCCAAGAACAGAAATCTAATATTCTGCAGAATACAAGTTGTTAGATGTGGATGCCGCATTCCTTTTCAATCTACTTTTGGTGCTCAAATGCAAATAGCTGAGCACAGACTCTCCATTTCTATTTCCATTTCTATTGCATAGTGTATTTAAAGTGTAAGTTCACCATTACAGAAAATCTGTAAGGTGAACTTACACTGGACCCTGTCTCCATCGCACCTGGCCCCGCTAACCTGGAGAGCGACAATTGTCCGTTCTGACACATCACATCGCCTCTTTACCAGTCAGGGAATTGGAAATCCCTGCGGCTTTCTCTCCTCTTCGTCTACATTGACATGACGGGCTACGTGGGTTCTGATTGGTTAGAATGCTCCTGACGAGGAATGTTTTGGAGGTTAAGCTAAGGGTTTTTCTAAGCCCTGGATCGGTGATAGGGGCTATACCATGTGTCAGAACGGGTGATCGCCAAGCTCCCGGTCAGCAGGAAGGGGGGTGAGGAGGGGGTCCTGTGTAAGTTCACCTTAGAGATTTTTCTGTAAAGGTGAACTTACCCTTTAAGTATGCTATAAGCAAGTAGGTATTTGGACTTTTTTTACTTTGGGATTACTTTGACACAACTGGGCAACTTGAACATGTACTGCAATATATGCAAACCAGGAACTTTATTTCTATTACTTCTATTTATTTGGGGAATAAAAAGTCCCCACATGCCAGGGTGTTATCCTAGACTTTGAACTCTCCTTTGGGCCCCACATCCAATCACTGTCCAAATCTTGCCACCTCAACCTCTCCAAAATACGCTTATTCTTAACCAATGAAAGGACAGGACCATCAGATATAGTGGTAACTAGGGATGAGCTTGGGCGTCCTCGGAACTCATTTCTAAGGCACCCTGGGTAGGTTTGAGGCAGTGGGGGACATTGGGAGTAGTGGCTGTGTCTTTACAGCCATTGCATCCCTATTGACAGCAATGGAACTGCCTGCACACCTGTGTATCCCTGTGCAGGTAAGCACTGTTTTCACATGGGGTACAGATACAGATGGCCCGGGTGAATAATGCATAACCCAAACTCCTGCTTTTTTGTAATTTGGTGAGTATTGAGATGGGTCATTCCCCACCCCACAGCTCATATGATCTCATGGGAGTACAAAAAAAGCAGGTGTTTGGGTTAGAGATGGGTTCCAAGGATGCCCGAGCTTATCTGTAGTGATGACATACAGGCCCAGGGAAAGAGCAGCAGCAGGCAGCCTGGAAATCATATGATCAGACATTCTGGCAAGTGTTAATTCTCTGCCAGATTACTGTTGTGGATAGCTCACTATGTTTAATACATTTTTTTATTGAGTTACTGTGGATTCATATTATATTGACTGGATCCATGGATTTAGAGCTTGTCATACATGGTGAATATGTACCTAACCCTGATAGTGGGCTGTCTTTATCTGTTTGCACATAGCTCCCAACTGTCCCTGAATTTGAGGGACTGCCCCTGATTTGGAGCAATGTCCCTCTGTCCTCCTCATTTTGGTCTGATCTATATAGTTTTATATAAAACATGCTACTTATCTATCACTGTGCTAAACCTTTCATCTATTTTCTAAATTGCTGCATCTGTAAATTCCAAAAGGCAATATAAAAGAATAGTAGTGGTAAAAAAAAATCACTTGTGGTTTTACCTAATCATTTTTTTGTTGTTGTATAAATCTCCTTTAAGAGTGTGTAGCAGGGGGTTAGTCCTATACCTACATTCTTTTGAAAATAGGTGTCCCTCATTCCCCATCTCAAAACGTTGGGAGGTATGCATTTGCATCATGTTCAGCTACCTTCAGATTGCAAAAACAATCAATATAATTAGCTAGCATTCGCATTTCCACTGATTGCATCAATATCAAAAACTAAATAGTGTTAACAAATATCTTCCAATTGGTGTTTATTTTATACTCTGAAAGCTGAAAGAAACATAACTAGAGCTGGAGCCACAAACAAAAGAAATCCCACTCTCAGCTACTCATGGACTCTTCAAGGTCACATGATAAAAGCCATCACTCTCTTTGTGACGCCATGTTTGTTGCTGGTAATCCTCACCCAGCGTCCGGAGTTTCAATTGTGTTTTTTAAGCTCTTCGTAGGTCAATTGCAAACAGATTCTGCGTTTAAACCCTAGCGCTATTCAGAGGTCCAAAATATTCACCTATTTCGAGAAACTAGGGCTGCTTCCCTTTTCAAAGATGGCTGCGGGACCGTCAACAGAGGTGACATTCTACGCCTCTGTCCTACTGACTTGGTGGAGGATCAAACTAGCTTTACATTTGTGTCACACTATTCCTCTCGGCGTTAGGGATGCGTTTTTACCGACTGGAAAGAGAAATAAAAGTAGAACTAGCAGCAGAAAAAACGAGTAACTGAGGAGTCGCATCGTTGACGTCATGCTGAGCGCCGACTGGGCGAGCTTCTGGTTGCCGTGGGAACCGTGGATGCGGGCCTGCACGGGGTTCAGCCGTGTTCCTGTGTTGCTGGACCATGCAGTTTGTAGATGAGACGGTGGATGGGGCGGCTGTGGAGTCAGTATGGAGGAAATCCCAGGAGAGCCACTGCGAGTCTGTGAGTGCCCATCGCTCCTCACACACAGGCAGGGCTAGAAATCATGGCCTGCAGGATGCAGCACCCTGTCATAATAGCAATACAAAATACTGATATGGCTGACTCCAATTCCATTCAAAGCACACTCCAGTCATAAGAAAATATCAGTCTATTTCATTTGTAGGTGCGTTTACTTCACTGGATGGCCACCAGGTTTCTATAGTTCCACAGCTCTTCCCCTGACCCCCCTGGGGCTTGTGCTGCCCCCCTGCCAAGGCTGATTCCTCCAGTATATCTCAAATAAATAAACAATTCAATAGCATGCACCCCCCTTCACCCTTCCCTCGCACTCTATCTGCATTCCAGGCAGTGCGCACTTCTCTGTATGGTGTTTTAATGCGTGTAATATATGTGTAGCCCCCCTTATGTTTAGGCAGGGTTCCTCCTAAATTTACCTGCCAGGTATCATTGCCTTAGCCAATTGATAAGAGGTCAATTGAGTTCATCCTAAGTTTGGATTTGCTGCACTTCTCTCTTCTGTCACTAGATGGCCGGGTACCTGGTGACATAAGATAAGACAAGGGCATTGCAAGGACAGATTAGGAATAGATAGGGTATCTCAGCCAATGGGCAGGGGTTTTCTTGAATACCGTGGCATGCTGGGAGAACCTATATAGTTGGGTGGAGTCAGGTAATTGGGGTTCTGTGCCACCTGGACGGCTGTCTTGGTAGACGTGTGTGTCATGTTGCCCCAAGCTGCTAGGCGCAGAGTTTGGGCCTATCCTGGGCACATCTGGCTGCATGAGGGCCTATCTAGAAGCAAGACAGCAGCGCAGGGTTGTGATTGCGGCTTGCAGTCCAACCAGAAGTGACGGTTCTGTCGGCCAGAGAACTTGTCATGGTTGGAGGTAGACAGGAAGCTGTCTCCACTAAGGGTCCTTTCACAATATTACCAGGGACCACAGTAGGGTTGCCACCCTTTCTTCAGGTCAAACCGGAACACTTTTTAGGGCCCTTTCACACGGGCGGACAAACGGTCTGTTTTTTACAAGTCAGTTTACGGACTTGTAATGCTGCCCTATGGGATTGTGGACGTTAGCGGATGAGCATCCGCTAACGTCCGTAAAGATCCGCCTCCGCAAAGATCCGCTTTTTCAGACGGAAGAAACCCCTATTTTTCTTCCGTCTGGCGGAATGGAGCGGATGAATACGGACACACGGTCCATATTCATCCGATTCCCCATAGGGGAGAGTGGAGGAAAGACAGGGCAATCTCTGCACACTGTGCGGGGACCGTCCTGTCCGCTGACAGCTCAGCTGGGATTTACGGATGATCCCCGCTGAGCAGACGGACACACACAGGGCAGATCAATACGGATCCGCTCCGTGTAAAACAGCCCTTAGCGGCGCACGACAATTTTTTTTTTTTTTTTTTTAATAGCATAAACTATACATATATTTTGCTATTAAATAACATTTCTAATCAAATGAAGTTGATAACAAGAGTCCCCCTTTTACATCTGAATCCAGAGAGTTCCCTTTCACTGTAAGGGGGACTCTGCAGACTCTGATGCAAGGGAGTGAGGAGGGGGAAGAGGTGCAGATCGAGCCCTCTCTCCTCTCCCATCTGTGTATGTTTGGGGGGTGGGTTTGTTAGTGTTGGCTTTGGGTAGTGTGAAAGAATGTAACAGGCACTCTCAGCTTAGACAACTGCAGCCAGTAACCATGTTGGGAGGCCGTAGTCAAGTCTAAATAATGTGTCCGGATCTCAGACAGTCTGAAACCCGGACACATGATTCCAAACCCGAACCGTCCAGGTGAATCCTGGACAGGTGGCAACCCTAGACCACAGTGAGTAGTTGAAGCAAGTACCGGAGCAGAATTCTCACCAACCAGGGACGGTAAAGAATTGGGAAACTTCAGCAGGTGCCAGATCAGGGACCCAGCCAGCACAGGTGACACTTGCAGAGGAGATGTGGAGGTGTGCCAAGCCAGGGACCGAGCAGGCCAGTGGGGTGACGTTTGAGGAGTATTTGGAGTGCCAAACCAGGGACCCTGCAGCGAAGTGGGGGTGACACTTCAGGAAGATACTAACGTAAGAAGATTAGAAGAGCTCAAGGGATTCAGTGGCAGTGAAGAGACAGCAAGTCTAGTGAGAGACTGGGAGCTTAGTGGGCTGATAGTCTACAAGAAGTGACTGTTTAAAAGTAAAGAAGTTTGTTACAATCTGTGTTAGGAACTGTTCTGACACTGTTGCCATAGGAGACAGCGCTCCTACACATGCAGATGGCGGTGTCTTGCTGGATGCCCTTCCCTGCATGACTGTCCTGTTGAAGTTTCGGCGTCTGCTAATTGTCATTGCAACTTCCCAAGCATGTCCTTGCCCTAACCCTCTCTCCTGCTCTTCTGTTTAAGAGAAAATAAATCTCTTTGCATTCAAGAAGTGTCTGACGCCCATGAATCTACCTTATATTACACCCACTACGCCTTGCAACCCACTCTATACAGAAGGATGTCAGCTTTTCTTGGCTCTGGAGGTTCTCATTAGACTAAAGAAGGCCTGGGATCTTGCTACATATGTCCACAGCCATAGCACCTGTCAACCTGTCATTGGACTTGTACTGGCTGGCTGTGATCCTGTGTAAGGATGAGATCAGACATGTTTGCAACTCCACGTGCCTGCGCCTGCCAGGAAGTTGACACTCCACATCGCTAATCACAGGCAGTGGGACATTTCCCCGATCTGAAGCTGCACAGATCGGGAAATGTCTCACTGCCTGTGATTAGCGCTGCGGAGTGTCAGCTTCCTGGCGGGCACGTGGAGTTGCGAACAATCCTGAGCTCATGCCTAATTTTGGGTAGAGATGAGCTTGGGCATCCTCCGAACTCATCTCTAGCTAAACCTATTGCTGTGGGGAGGGTCATTCCTCTTTGTAAACAAAGAGGCGGGCTGTGGGGCAGAAATGACCCAGCCCTCAGTTCGTTGGAGGAAAAAAAGTGAGCAAGTCCAGGGTTAGTAATGAGCTTAGGCGTGATTGCAGTAGAATTCAAACCCACGCGTGTGTTCGCCAGGAAGCTGTCGACTGTACAGAACGATCATCTGCGACCGGTTTGAGCTTTTATTTCTGCCTATAAAAGCTTGAAGAAGCTTGTTCTTTTTTGTGCTCTCAAGTTTTTATTGAGCTCTTTCAAACCTTCTTGAGCATAAGTGTTTTTTTTTTTTCAAACCCTCTTAGATATTATTTTCCTAACCACTGTATAAACAAAACAAAAAGCTGTACCAAACAATTTAGCCGGTCTTTGAGCTCTTTGGGAAACTAACTCCACTCAAAAGTCTGCTTGTAGGAACATATGCCTGCAAAAGCCATAATGTGCATGGACAGATTCGCTAACATGTAGGGGAGTTTCCATGTAGAAATAATAAGAGCTCAAAAGCCTGTAAAAGTTTCTTCTTTGAGCTCTAGTGTGCATGAGCCCTTAAAGTGTTAATAGACCCACAACAGTAAAATCATTCTGTATATGCAGTAAAGGCTTGTTATACTCGCTGTGGAACCTAGGGGGTTAATCCTCTGCATTGGGGAAAAAGGCTTTTTGATTCTGTCTTCTCTGATTCTCCCCTTCTTCCACAGTCCCCAATCCATCCCCTGATAGAACAGAGCCTTGGGGACAAGATGCACATGCTCAGTTTGATGTGTGTTGCTAGAGTTTTTTTTTTTCTTGGGAGGGAGCATGTGATCAGGACAGGGCCAACCAGCACTGTTCAGACAGAGGGTCAGGGGTCATGTAGCCTCATAGGAATCAGGAGTATGACAATTTCTCCTACAAGCTTTACCAGATACTGATATGTCACAAGACTGCTATATACTTCTGATGAGAAAAAGTAGCAGTTTATATTTACTAAAACTACTGCATTTCCATGTTCAGTATACTGTGGGAGACCAGATATAGTAAATGAAGGCTCCTAAGTTTAGTAAGGGCTCTTTCACACAGGCTTGTCCATGTACACACTCCTCTTTGCTCAGCAGCGATCGATCCGCCGATCCCTGCTGAGCAGGGGGATGATAGGTCTGTCTCCGCTCACTGTGTGGAGATGGATCTGTCAAAGCCCCGCTGTCCTCTGTCTTCATTAAGGATGAGCTCAGGCGTGTTTACAGCTCCACGTGCCCATGCTCGCCAGGAAGCTGACACTCCGCAGCGCTAATCATAGACAGTGAGACATTTCCCTATCTGTGCATCTGCAGATCAGGAAATGTCTCACTGTCTGTGATTAGTGCTGCGGAGTGTCAGCTTCCTGGCGAGTGCAGGCACGTTGAGCTGTGAACACACCTGAGCTCATCCTTGGTCTTCATTTTTGTGCACATTTGTGCTCGCTGTCTGTCTTTGCATCTCTGTGCACTGCAGCTGTGGTGGATTTACTAAATGTAAATAAGATGTTGACTTTGCAGAAGTATTTTCTCTTAAAGTGGAACGTTAGTCAGAAAATTAAGTCCTGCTAGATCAATTCAGGCTTGTCCTTTTTGCAGATTGTTATTTAACCACTTGCTTACTGGGCACATACACCCCCCTCCTGCCCAGGTAAAATTTCAGCTTCCGGCACTGCGTCGCTTTAACTGACAATTGCGCGGTCGTGCGACGTGGCTCCCAAACAAAATTTACGCCCTTTTTTCCCCACAAGTAGAGCTTTCTTTTGGTGGTATTTGATTGCCTGTGCAGTTTTTATTTTTTGCGCTATAAACAAAAAAGAGCGACAATTTTGAAGAAAAATACAATATTTTTTACTTATACTATAATAAATATCCCTAATAATAAAAAAAAAAACACATTTTTTTTTCTCAGTTTAGGGCGATACGTATTCTTCTACATATTTTTGGTAAAAAAAAAAAAAAAAATCGCAATAAGCGACTGGTTTGCGCAAAAGTTATAGCGCTTACAAAATAGGGGAGAGAATTGTTATTTTATTTTTATTTTTTTTTACTAGAAATGGCGGCGATCTGCGATTTTTATTGGTACTGCGACGTTATGGCGGACACATCGGACACTTTTGACACATTTTTGGCGCCATTCACATTTATACTGCGATCAGTGCTATAAATATACACTAATTCCAGTATAAATGTGACTGGCATTGAAGGGGTTAACACCAGGGGGTGAGGAAGGGGTTAAATGTGTATCCTAGGTGTGTTCTAACTGTGGGGGGAGGGGGGATGACCGATCTGTGTCCCTATGTAGTAAGGAACACAGATCGGGCTCCTCCTCTCCAGAGACAGGACGCTGTCTCTGTGTAAAACGGCAATGAGAGATGATCTATGAGATCATCTCCCATTCGCCCAGAGATCGCATTGCAAACGGCCACTCTGATTGGCCGTTCGCCGCGATCTGTGATTGGCCGTGTCCAAGGGACACGGACAACACAGGGCTTCCCCGCAGCGCGCTCTACAGCACGCGCTGGGAACGCCCAAAGGAGATGCCGTCAAATGACGGCATGTTGGATATTCAGACCCGCGCTGTTGCCGTCATTCGACGGTAGCGTGGGTCTGAAGTGGTTAAAACATTAAAAATAAGTGTCTATACTGTTTAAGATCCAATAATACATTGTCACTCCCTGCTCTGCCCATGCTCAGTTGCTCTCTATTCTCAGTACTGTGCCACTATAGGCTGATCAGCTGACAGCTTTAAGATTTACTGTTGGTGAAAGGGGACGAAAGCAACAGGAATGACACAGACTATGCAGGGGAACCAGATTAGGGAGTAGGAATAGAAATGCAGGAGCGGTGACCAGATAAACTCTGCTGCCAGGGAGACCCAAAAATCTAAACTTGCAATGATAATGTCTTATCTTATCACCCTATTTTTCCTTTCTTTCTCATCCACATCCTGTAAACTTTAGCTCTGTAAAGCTTCTGTCAGCTTTCTCCTCTAGCTGAGCCAAGACATACAGTCAAACTGGAAATGTAAACATTTAATTGAAGAAAGGGACATAGGCCCAGATTCACAAAGCACTTACGCCGATGTAAGTGCAAATGTGCGCCCGTAAGTGCAAATTTGCGCCGATGTATCTGTGCGCCGGACCCACAAACCAACATACGCCTAAAAACTGGCCTCCCTAAGCCGGCATAGCTTACTTACCCTGGTGTTGCGTGGGCGTACTTTTTGTCTGGACGCATGTTGCTGCTCCCATTGATTAGGCTTTCAAACATGCAAATGAAGGAAATATGGCGATTCACGACCGTACGTGCGCCCGACTCATGCTGCCCTAGGTGCGCGTAAATTGTACGTCCGGCGTAAAGTTATTCCCCATAGATGAGGCGCAACCTGGCAACAAACATGCAAAGGTCTGCCCCACAGAACACAGGCCGGCGTATTGGGCGTACGTTACGTTCACGGTGTACATGGTGATCCGGCGTAGCTTAGGCAGTTGTGCCAGCCTAGTTGTGAGCATGCGCATAAGGGTGCAGTTTCATGCGTCTACGTCACGGCGCATGTGCAGTTCGTGATACGAAAGGGTGTAAAACACTGCACCATGCTCGGACTATCATTTACATGGGGTCACGCCCACTTCCACCTACGCCGGTCTGCGCCTTCGAAAAATACGCCACGCCAACGCAACTTTGGGAGCAATAGCTTGCTGAATAATGTGCATGCTGCGTCGGCGTGGCGTACGGCGTTTGCGATACGGCGGCGTAATGTGCGCCCAACTCTGTGAATCTGGGCCATATAGTTTTTGAGGCCAAGAAGGCTTTCCACAAATAAGAAAGTGACTTCTCTAGGTTTCAACACAATGGTGGCCTCCAGCAAGACGAAACAGGAGCAGTGCTGGAGGCACACACTAATTTTGGTAGCATAATTATTATTGTGGAATGTATGTTCATTTGGTAAAAAACAATAATTATCATTAAACTGTTATAGGTAAAGTTCTGCTTTACCTTCGCAAATGTGGTGAAAAAGTACAAGGAATTCCCAGTATTTATGCTTGTTCATGACTGGATAATGGAAGTACACAGAATTCCACCTAATTCACAACACTCTAGGCTTCTTACCTTCTCTTGCAATGTAAACAGCCTCTAGTAAATAAAACCCTGTTGCCCCTATGTGGAGGCAGCCATCTTGGTAGAGGCAGGGTTTTTCCCTTTCACATAATCATTTTGCATACCTCCTTCTATTTTATAGAAAAGCTGTCAGACACGGCCCATTGCCACTGAAGAGTTTTCCGTACAAGTGGGCACAGTTTCTGAGGCTGGAACTCAGACTGAATGGAAACATGACCAGAGAGCATTGGATATCGACCTTGGGCCACTTCTAGATTACCCAGATGTGGGAGTATTTCTCAAACGTGTGGAAGAAGATATGATCAGAGAACTAAAGAAAAACTGGAGAAGCCACGCATTTGATGGCTATGAAGTGACCTGGGAAGAGCCAAATTCACAGGTAAGATAAATCGTAATTCTGGAACAGATCCATCTCTGCAGTGCATTTGAATTCTGCAGCCAATACTGCAAACTGCCCACTCCAAGCTCTTAAGACACTTTTCTTTGTTTGGGCAATATTAGTTCCTAAAGCGGAACTCCAGACAAACTAGTAAATAAATCGTTGTAAATGCGCCACTGGCAGATGGCAAACATTGGTGACTTAATTCTTGTCTTTTGCTTTGAGAGTAATATACCTCAACGATACCAACCTGCACCCTACCTGTTATTTAACAAAAAAAGAGAAGAAAATTAATAACGTCCCAAAGCCTCCTTCACACATTTGATCAGGTAATTTTTGGTGAAACGCGTTTAAGCGGAGGTCCCGCGAAAAAAAAAATATAAAAAGCCAGCAGCTGCAGTATTTAAAAAATGGACACTTACCTGTCCAGCTCGCTCGCGATGAAGAAGCAGCAGAAGACGCCGCCATCCTCGGTGAGGGAATCAGGAAGTGAAGTCTTGCGGCTTCACTGCCCTGTTCCCTACTGTGCATGCACTAGTAGCGCAGCGCTTTCCCAGTGGTCCCCGCTGTCTCCTGGGACCAGTGTGTTTCCCAGAAAGCGGGGGGGGGGGGGTGGAGTGACTCCCGTGGGAGTCATTCCCGGAAGTGGGTGCAAATACCTGTATTATACAGATATCTGCACCCCTCCCCCTGAAAGGTGCCAATTGTGACACCGGAGGGTGGGAGGGTTCCGAAAAGGGGAAGTTCCATTTTTGGGTGGGACTCCGCTTTAAGGAGATGGTGGTTTTTGGGTGGAAACATTATGGTTGCAGCTACTTTGTGGATGTTTGAATAAAACAACCCAGAAGAGCAGAGATTGGAGTATTAATCTATTATTAAAAAAATAAACCGCGCTAAATGCTACAAACAACAAAGGTAATAATGAAACACTATATAAAAAACAAAATAAAATAAAGCCATGACATTTTCACTAAGTCATTATTATTATCATTACATTTTGGTGTCTGCATCACTGTCTTTTGGTGCTTTGGCCAATCTATATTTCATCTCATTCATGTATTGCCTCTAATGATGAGCAAAGACAGACTTTCTTGAGAAGGCACCCTGTCAGTCTGCAGACAATGCAACGGAGGGGGTGTGGGGCAGTGCTATGGGTTTAGGGTGTTTTAACTTCAAAGAGATCCTTTCACTTTGTCAATTCCAACTCAGAGCTTATGGGAAGTTGACGACATTGTTCTCGTGTGGTGACAGCGTTCAAGCCTGGAAATGTGCCATTCAGGCCTGAGCACTGCATCCTGGGAGGAATTAACATTCTTCCCCATACTTGGCTGCTTCGGGTATTAGGGCGCCTTTACACCTGCGAATACACCCTATTCTAATTAGATGCCCGAATCCTAGCAGACTGCATGCGTCCAAGGCCGATCTCTTGCATGTGATTGTTGCATGAATGATCGATTACATGTGAGTTGCCACGATTAGCTGCGGGAGTTGTCAGCCTCCCGTTGCTTTCAGTGGGGCTGCCTCCTGCAGCTAAGCATATGACCACCCGCTGGGGTTCTTGCATCTAATCGGAGAGTGGGTGCATTCCCAGGTGTCAATGCACCCTTAGTGGAGGCAAAAATAGAACAATTGGGCAGTGGGGAAACGCAGGAAAGGTGAAAAAATATGTGAACCCGCGCTACGGATAGTTAAAAAATGAATAGAACTGAAATGAGATAATGTAAACTAAGGTGGCTGCCCCTGCATAAGAGCTCCACCCAAATGGAGAAAGTGCAAGAAATATGAAATAGTAGGTGATGGCGCCTACTCAAGTGTGGAAAGGTGACTATGAGCTGGTGGTTCAGTTATTAACAGTCTGCCCTAATGGCATAGTGATCTAGCATATTAGCATCTTTTTAAAGGCGACAGTGGAAGGGTGTGTATTCTTATCCAACAAAATAAAGAAAATTCCCAGCTCAACTTACAAGCCAGCCTGCAACAAACTGAATTGTCCGGTCTAAAAGTTCATGTTAAGTTTGCACACATTTGCAAATACATGTGCAAGCTGCAGAGGCTGTGAATAGACACCCCAGTATTATCTGCAGTCCTAACTCTATAAATTTTGAGACCCTCCATAGTAGGAGCACATATATATTAATGGATAGATTAAGGGCAGGTATGCCCTGGAGGCAGCCCACTCTTCCTTAAATGCACAGGGCTGCACTGGACACTCAGCAAATGGCACAATGGCAGGGAAGGCGTCCAGTGCACCGCTCACCACATAATCAATGGTACAAACAAATGGCAACTGTCCCAACCTATACCTGGCCTTAAAAGTAAGGAGCATATGGAAGGGAGATACATGTTAACAAAAAAAACAAATACAATTCCCAGCTTATCTTGCCAGCCCCCCTGCAACAAACTGATTTTTTTCTCTTTGTTTTGTTGTTGTTTGACATGCATCGCCCTTTCCGTTTCAATAGTTTTTATTAATCTTTTAAGTAGAGGATTAAAGTTCCAACAGGTAGAGCAGTGAACAATCCTCGCGTGCTCTGCAAGTATAAAGTCGCAAGGAAAGAAAGAAAATGAACAAAACACAATAAAGAACAAAATAAAATAATTCTGGTTAACAAACTAAAAGAATGATAATAATATTAATATGGACCTCACTCACAGGATAGGTCCCGAATTGCGGCCCACTGCATAATACAGTCAATGCTGGAGGTCAATCAGTGAACAGTATCAAGACATTGAAATTTCACGTATCTATCTGTATTCAATAAAAAACATTCCAAAAGGCAAGACGGTTCAGATAGTTAGAGTAACTAGGTCATTGTATAGAATTCCTGTTTGAGTAACTTCACAGCAAGAGAATCTGGGCAGCTTGAAAGCAACGAATAAGGTATATTCAACGTTTATTCAACCTATTTGTCCCCAATAGGGGAACCTATAATTACCAACATAATGGAAGAGGTCCAGGTTAACCAACGGAATAAAAATAAAGAAAGGGGGAATTGGGAATTCAGAAAGTTTGTGAAGGTAAAGCTCTAGGGGTAGAAGGAAGAAGAAAAAGAAGAAGAGAGAAAGGTGTGTCCATCCGGGAATCTCCGATCGATCATCTGAAAAAAAAGGGTATCTTTATGTCTCCGGGGCCTGTAAATAAGTGAGCCAGGGGGACCAAATTTTTTCGAAAAGGGGTTGTTTGTCTTTTAAAAAGCTGACTATTTTCTCATTCAACATAATCCAGTTTAATTTACGTTTCAACAACGTTAAGTCTACAACGAGGCTTTTCCATGCTGACGCGATAGCTATTTTAGCAGCTAGAAATATTTAAAATATCAAAGTCTGCGTATGTCTGGGAATATTGTCCACTGGTTTGTTAAGGAGGGTGACTGAGGCATCTTTGATGATATTCACCATTGTGATCGAGAGGATCAGCGCGTGGACCCTGATCCAGAAACTGCGCACCTTGGGACACGTCCACCACACGTGGAGTGGTGTGCCCACCTGTCCACAACCCCTGAAGCAGAGGGCCGAGGCACCTGGGAACATTTTGGAGAGGCGTTCTGGCACCAGGTACCATCTGGCCTGTACCTTGTAACTCGCCTCAATCAGAGCCACATTGAGTATGCCTTTGTGGATTCTCGTACTCCACTTACACCAATCCCCTGCCTCAGGGCTAATGTTCAGGCCCCTTTCCCATGCCACTTGATATGGAAGCCTAGTTGGGGGTGAGGCCAGCTGTTTATAGAGCACGGAGATGCCCCCCCGGAGAGTGGAGTCCTGCATACACCTACTCTCGAAGGTGGTGCGCGTGGTCAAGTCAGACCCTTTGTTCTCTAAAGAGCGTAGAAAATGCTGAATTTGCCTTAGGTGGAAGCTCTCCGAGGAAGGCATCTCCAAGCTGCCTGTGTAGTGTGATGATGGGCGTATTCCTCTGTGGTCAAGATAATCGCCTATTCGTATTAACCCCTTGTTAACCCACCAACTAAATCCGTCGGGACGCCTACCCGGGGGGAAAAGGGGGTTGCCAAAGAGTGGGGCCACTGGAGTGTGTGCGGACCTCAGAGCCCATCTTCTACATCCCATTTCCCAAACATTGAGGGAATGAGAGAGTGTTGGACTCAAAATCGCTTTGCGGTGTTTAGGGGATGTCCACAGGACAAGGTCTATTGCTAATGGAGCACACGCTTGAGCCTCCAGTAGGACCCACTCAGGGCAATATTGTCGGCTGTGCAATTGAAGTAATTGAGTCAACTGAGCTGCCATGTAATACTTACAAAACTCGGGCACTCCCAGACCCCCCTTTTCCCTGGGTGCGTGCAATGTTGTTCGAGCTATTCTAGGACCTTTTGGACCCCAGGTGTATTGGAAAATTTTTGATTGAAAGCGGCGTACGTCAGCAGTGGGACTTGGATTGGCAGGACCCGGAAATAGTACAATAGCCGTGGAAGAACAGTCATCTTAACAGATGCGATTCTGCCCAACCAGGACAGGTTCACATCGGACCATGCCTTCACGTCCTCAATTAGGCGGGCAAACAGGGGCGGGTAAGTAGTCTTATATAACGTGGACACATCGGAGGTCAAATTAATGCCCAAATAAGAAAGGGTCGACTGTTGCCATTTAAAAGGGAATGCATCGCCCTTTCATGTTCCTTGCTGTTAAAGTGGAGTTCCATCCAAAAATGGAACTTCCACTTTTTGGAATCCTCCCCCACTCTGGTGTCACATTTTGCACCTTTCAGGGGGGAGGAGGGAGCAGATACCTGTGTAATAAAGGTATTTGCGCCTACTTCCTGGCATAGATCACTGCGCTGATCTACGTAATGTCGGGCGCCTACACTGCCTCCCCCCGCTGTCTTCTGGGAAATGCACAGGTCCCAGAAGACAGCAGGGACCAGTAAGGACATGCAGCGCGACTCGCACAAATGCGCAAGGCTTCACTTCCTGATTCCCTCACAAGGATGGCGGCGGGTCAGCCGAGAGCCGAGCGATTGATCGGCTTCGGCTGCCGACATCACGGGCGCCCTGGACAGGTAAGTGTCCATTTTTTTTTAAAAGTCAGCAGCTGCAGTATTTGTAGCTGCTGGCCTTTAATACTTTTTTTTTTTTTTTTTTAAGGCGGAACTCCACTTTAATGGCAGTTATAGATTGGGGAAGTTGCGTTTTGTTTGTACTGTGTTTTCTTGTCCTGCATCTGTCTCACACAGAACATTTTTAACAATAATTAAATAAATCTAGTTGTGAAATTAAAGTAGAACTAAAGAGTGGAGAGGTATTGGAACACCTGTCAGATTTTTACTACTGCCTGTGGCCCTGTTAGGGAGAGTCCCCCTTTCTCTTTGTCCTGTTTACCATTATCACTGAACGTAGTCTTAGAACAGTAAGTGAGGAGACCTCTTCCAATGGGAACAATAGTTCCTAATGGTTCTGGTAACAACCAGGGATTCCTTCACTTTGGAGGAATTTCCCCTCACTTCCTGTTTTGGCTATGGGACAGGAAGTGAAGGAAATACAATGGGACACAGATGGCCAAAAAAAACAACAACTTGACAATAGCAGGGGTTATGACCCTCCCTTACTCTAGCCAAAATGAATAAAAAAAACTTTTGCTTTTAGTTATACTTTTGTTTTATTTTGTGTTTGTGTCTGCCTGACTGTTCGAGCTATGGTCTCGGAAGTTTCATTCTGCTCTCATTTATATTTAGGTGTCCTGCTTGCACAGCTTGCAGTATTTGGAGGCTTCAGCTAAACTCCTTGACGTTACTAGCGTCTCATGGAACTCAACTGGATCAGTTATTGGCTGTTCTTATGGAAGGTAGGTGTATGGTTGGTGGAACCAGAATCCTGTATGTATACAGCCACTGACTGAGAGTTGCTCATGTGGCATGACTGATGACACTGAATATTATTGGAATCATGAGTTTATATATTAAATTTGGCTTTCCTTCAAAAAAATCCAAGTGACAGGAAAACCTAATGGAATACGCTTACCTTGTTTTATTTTTTGGAACACCGTAAGCCATTTGTTATGACTACTCATTCTCAGTGAGGCCAACACTAAAGAGGGACCTCACTTGATGTCACAAGAAAAAGGTGACAGACTGTTTACAACAGCTTTAAAAGGTAAAAGCCATTGGTCAAAACTATACCAAAATCTCTATGCCAAGGAAGCTCCTTCATGACTGCACGGGCTAACTAAGACATTTTCTTTCCACGGGTGCAAGGAAAGAAAATAGATTGATTCCCCCATCAACACAGTCAGTGCTAATGGGGTAATGCCTCCCGCAGTGCTATTGTGTTCTGCTAGCAGTGCGCTGTGTGCCTTTCCAGCCGACAGAGCACAATGATTACTGCTAGCGGCTATAGCCAAAAAAGTCCAACAGGCTGATTGTACCCTTAGGCCCTGTACACACCATCAGACCCGCCCGATGAAACGTTGTCCGTAGGACCAAAGTTTTAAAACATGCTTTAAAACCTGTCTGATGGACACCTGTCTGTCGGACAGATTCGATGGTTAGTACACAAAAGCATCAGACCAAAAACCCACGCATGCTCAGAATCAGGTCGACGCATGCTTGGAAGCATTGAACTTCGTTTTTTCAGCACGTCCTTGTGTTCTACGTCACCGTGCTCTGGTCCGATGGGATTTTGGTCTGATGGTGTGTACGCACATCGGACAAGTTCAGAGTTGTCTGATGAAAACGGTCCGTTGGACCATTCTCATCAGACCAGTCTGATCGTGTGTACAAGGTCTTAGTCGATCAGTGGATCAACTTTGGTACAATCGGCCTGTCCGTACATGAATCAAAATTCATCCAGTCCCTGCTGAACCAGCAAAATTTCGATCCATGTATGGTCGACTTAATGCGGTAGTAAATCGGCAAAGTTAAAAAGAAGCCCTCTAGTGGAGCGCGGTCACTGATGACAGGGCTTCCATCTTCACCCAGACTTCCTCCTAGGTTGGCGGGCTCCGGTTCTTTGCTTGGACAAGCCATGATGACGTCACTCATGCGCGTGGGAGCCGCTGTTCACGGCACAGGAATCAGAAGTAGCGCACAGTATGCCATCCCTTCAAAGTGCATGCGCTGGTGATGTCACTGGCAACTTCACAAGTAACTATCTGCTAAACAGTGCACGTTTAGAAGATATTTACTCTACCTATAGGCGCAAGTCTTACTATAGGCTTACCTATAGGTAAAAATCGTCCATGGGAGTTTTCTCCCACTTTAAGATACACAAGAAGGGTGTCCCCAAAGACCAATTGTCGTCAGCTTACTACTACTAGATATGTATAGCCATTTTTTTTTTATTAGCTTTGAATAGGGTACAGAGGGTTAGTCTTTGGTCTTGGTCTATTTTACTTAGTCCATCAGAAAGTGATGGGAATTCTATAATGTTACAGTTGTCACCAGAGCAAGGGAAAATCTTGCAATATGGATACCTCTTCCAGTGACTTATGTTTTAAGATTTTATGATTTCTTCTTCATTCCTGCAAGACAGAAAGTGAGGGGATTACCCCCCCCCCCCCCATTAGAACACAGACTGACAACATATACTATCAGGGTTTTTTAACCCTTCTCTACTATCCAAAACAGAATAAAGAGAGAGGTTTCGGCTATACATACAGTTTAACAACATATAGCTGCTGTTGTATATCTCACCTAAATCAGCTGGTATCGCTGCTCTTGCCATCTGATATAATAAAACCAGATGGCAAGGGCGTTAAGAGTAATTTGCCTATCTTTTTTTTTTTTTTTTTTTGTATTAACTCTGAGCTGCATGCAGGTAGCCTATGTAATTGGATGGACATACCATCTGTGAGGACTGAGGCCGGGTTCACACTGGTACGACAAAAGCTCCGATATTGGGAGCTCATGTTGCATGATGTGTGAAAATCAATGTTTCCCTATAGTCCGACTTTGAAAATGCTCCCTGCACTACTTTGGTCTGACTTTGATCCTACTTCAGCCCACTGAATACCACTGAAGTCGGATCAAAGTCTTGCATGATCCGACTTTGACATGCAACTTGTGCTCTGATAGAAAAATGTCATTGGTTCCCCCTCCAAGAGCATACCATGCCCTTCGGTCTGGTATAGGTTTTAAGGGGAACCCCCTACGGCAAAAAAACGGTAATGGGGGGGCCCCCCAAAATTCATACCAGACCGTTATCCAAGCATGCAGCCTGGCCAGTCAGGTAAAGGGGGTGGGGGCGAGCTAGTGCCCCCCCTCCTAAACCGTACCAGGCTGCATGCGTAACAACTTATATAGGCATGGGGCGGGGTCACCAGGTGATGTCATTCGGTCACCCGCCTATGTTGTGGGCATGTGGTCTGGTACAGTTCGGGGGCGGGGGGGGGGGGATTATTATTTGGTGTGGAGTTCCCCCTCAAGATTCATACTAGACACGGTGTCTGGTATTGTCTGGGATCGAAGTCGGACTTCAAGTCGCAGGGAAAAGTCGGATCTAAAGTAGTACGAGTGTCGTGTCGTACCAGTTTGAACCCAGCCTTAGTTTCATGGCCTAGTGCAGAGCCTGTGAATCCAGGGCAGTGCACCTGTCCACAATACAAGATACTATCTTATGGGGAGCCTCAAAAGGGAGGTTCCCCAAAGGTAAGAAAGGGGCTACTATTGGTAAGGATGGACAGCATTCAGGTATTGAAAAAATAGAAAAAAAATGTATTTATTTATAAATGTGCCACTACAAACAAGATAAAAAATTGCAGTAGATGCTAATGCAATTGATGAGCAAGACAGGGACCTAAATATTCAGACAATATGCACCAGTAAGAAATTACTGTGTGCTAAAGATAAATATGCATAAAGGACAATGACAAACATGTAACAAATATACAAACAGTCCGGACACCAATACTGTCACAGCTGCTGTAGTCCTAAACAGAAATGACCGTAATGTGTAGTAATTATTAAAGTGGAAGTAACCCCTTCAATTTGATAGTTACAGAAAACAGTTAACATTTCTGGCATGCCGGAAATGCTAGCTATCACATTTGTTTGTGCTCTCAACCAAATTGCCAAACCATCTAATGGCTGGTTTCATAACAGGTCACATGTACAGTATCATGGCAGTTGCAGATTATACAGAGGTCTAGAGCTTCCTTGGCTGAAAATGATAGGAGGGTTTACTTCCACTTTAAGTAATCCCAGAGGGAAATAAAGGGGAACAATGCAGCAGTTGTGACCCCGCGGGAGTGGGAAAATGGACGGTGTTAGAGAAAAATGATATGGGGAAATAATCACATGTATATGATGGTTTGTGGACAATATGATGGAGCCCGCCCCTCAGGCTGAATTATGCTCTGAACAATTGTCCTACTGTGATATAAGAGCTTTTCCCCGTAATTTTTACGCATAGCACATATGTCCATATAGATGGTCATATAAATGACAATATTGAAATTATGGTTGACAGGATATTGTCTGGTGGTTCTATAGTATGTTTCTGTTGTTTAGCCACGGTTTGCTGTTGATATAATTTGGCGGCTCTTATAGTAACAGTCTCTCATGAAATAGGCATTCATTCAAGGCCATATAAAGCATGAACTAACATGTGTATATGTGTGGTACCTAATAGTGTGTATACCAGTTCATGTCCTCTTTGCTATTTCCGTGGTCTGAGAGGTTGTGACTATGCGTCCTATTGATATAGGATAGAATCTACCTGATGCTTGAGGTGGTGTTTAGTCCGTGTCACCAACGTTGAGGTAATCAGTAGGGGGACATCCGATGAGTTGATCCTGGATGTTGTCACTCGTATTTCAGGTTTGAGCCGCTCGTATGGCTTCACAGCAAACAAACCCCGGCTCGCTACGCCGTACCATCATTCCCACTGGTTCCGAGAATTGGGGGTGTGGCGTCCGGAGGCTATGACGTCAACGCGTTTTTTCGCAAGCGTGGTCGTGTAGCTTCGTCTGTACGTTGGAGGGGGGGCCCTTGCATCGCTCCTTATGTTCCATCGGTGCACGCCCACTTCTCTAGGTTAAAGGTCTTCTTTACAAATAGGAGTATTAACAATGGATCGTGTGCCTTTATGTATTTGATCAAGTTCCACTGAGGTGCATCCCAGGAAATATCGCTTTGATAGTATGTTAATAAATAATTTGATATAAGTTAAATAGTAATTAATGACGCAGTGTGCATATACCTTAAAACAATTTTAGTGTTCTTTATAGCACCGTCACTTTTCTTGTATTGACTAGTCAATCAATATGTGAAACACAAGACATAGACTGGGACAAACGCACAACATATAACATACAGAACATATCTACATATGTCTGGGGGGGATTATGCTAAAAGCATAAAGCGATTGGAATACTGATGATGATTGAAACAGGATGAAAATGTTCTCTGTTTCTAGATAGTAATGGTGGGATCTGGATAGTCTAGTATTTTCAGATGCACCACTAGAGGAAAACATTACCATACAAAGAGGAGCCAATAGGGAGTTGACCCAAGCATATCCAAATGCAATGTATACTGTAGTAGGTCTAGTGAAAGGGCACCTGTCCCTATGTTCATATCAAACTGTGCTGTGCGGCTAAGTCCTTACAGCTCCTATGTATCCATTGACTTAACATCTGCCTGCATGTGGCTCAGTGCTAGTACAAAAAAATAAATAAACAGATCTTCATGCTGTATGGGACTGAGCACCTGTAAAGGAAACCCTAAAACTCAGTCTCTTTTTAAAATGGTATCATTCACATCTCTTTACGTATAATAATGAGAAAAGTTTCTATCTTAACAACTTTACTACTATGTGACCACAGTACTTCCACATGTTAATGGAAGGTCAATCAGAATACAAAATATTGATAAGCACATTGATTTGTATATGTTCCTTTCACCTACAGAGTGAAGTCTTAAGTATTTATTATGTATGTTTTGTATGTTGAATCTTTGCCTCATTTTCCCTTTTAATGGCTAGGTTAGCAGATGGAGATTGGAGCACTGAAAAGTCCTATGTGTGTACATGGAATCTGGACCGCCGTGGCTTCAACCCTAACCACCCTGATGTGGTTCTAGAAGTGTCTAGTTCAGCTATGTGTTTAGCATTTCACCCCTCTCGTCCATCCATTATAGCGGGTGAGTCTGACCAATTGTGCCTGTTTAATTTTGCTGGTTCCTATATTGGTTGACAGAGGTTTGTTCATTTGGAAGCACTGCCAAACTATTAAAGTACAGCAGTTAGGATTAAGTTACCAAACTTAGACCAAGCCTTTAAAAGAAGGCACATTGGTACTGGAAATTCAGCCAAACTAGATTTTAGATAGAGAAGAGTTGGAACCTTTGTATCTCGTTCGGGTAGATTTCCTCCTAAATGTGTCCCCAGCAGGGACGCAGACAGCAATAAAAGCCTGAGCAGGTCTCTAATGCCTCGTACACATGGAAAACCACTGGGAATCCTGGCAGGGAAAATGAGAACATATTCTCTTTTTTCCTGCCGCGATTCCTGGCGGTCTTTTTCCTGGCAGTTTGCGGTGCGGCATACTCAGAGGGAAAACCTCTGGTGTGTACAGGGAGAAAGTTACCGAGCAGGTTTTCAGTTTTCCCCCCTGGATTCCCGGCGGATTTTTCACCCGCCGGGAATCCCGGTCATGTGTAGAGGGCTTGATCCTTCTACCCTCTGAAGAATTAAGGGATTTTTCTTACTTCCTGTCCCCTATTCAGTGGATTATTTTCTGTGTGCCGGGGGGACTCCTGAATACTGGATGTACCATACAGATTCCTAATTTTCCACCCCTTTGAACTTGTGAATGTCACCTGCTGACTAGCAATCTAGTAGAAGTACGTCGGCAGCCAAAAGCTTTGATTTCATTGAATTACTAAATAGCAGTGCTCCATTTCAGCTCAATGGTGAAGCCCCGTGGTGAGCGTGTACCAGGCATTTAGGGATGCCCCTGGGGCACAGAAAGTAGCTTGCAGAAGCATGGAGGCCAGACGATAAACATTTTTAGAAGGTAAGGTCAAAACACTCTCAGTATATATTTATTTTATGTCCTACAGAGTTTCGGACAATAAAGACAAATTACAGCAAGAACTGCCATACAAATTAGTATTGGCATGAAGCTGCCAGTCTGAATTCAGGCTGTTAACAGTATATAAAGGCAAGATCTGGGGATACCAGCATAGATCTTGTATTACTGATATGTCTGGATTACGCTAATTCAGACAAGGCAGTGATTAAATCTATTTTAAGTGGAATTCCATCCTAAATTGTTTTTATTCTTGGTTGCAGTGCCTAAGATCTGTAACCTCTGCATCTGTCTTTGTGCCCAGACATCCTGTCCAGGCTATTCTATAGCTTTTGCAGTGTCTGTGGGGTGGTCTCCTAAAATGTTTTGGCAATTTTTGTTCTGTTAAACCAATTTTTCCATGCCCGGTGATCCCAACCCCAGTCCCTGTCCCTGTCCCAGTCCAAAACGGATCTGTTCAAGATCTCATGAGATCTCAGGGTCTCCTGTCAGACCTCTCAGGGTTTCCTGGCAGCACACAGCCTCCTGTCAGAATCCTAACCATTTGGCCCACACATGTGTGCCTCAGTCTCCATTCAATTGTGGAGTTTGATGGGGAGTGGGGAATTACTAAAGGTTTTTGTCTGGACTGAAAATGGATCTGATGAACAGTAAGGTCTATGCACTGAGAACTTTACACACCTGGCAAATTTAAAAACAGCAGTAAATGCAATGGTGTGTGTGTGTGTGTGTGTGTGTGTATATATATATATATATATATATATATATATATATATATATATATATATATATATATATATATATACTATATTGCAAAAGTATTGGGACACCTTTAGCAGTGTTTGACCATTCTCCCAGAAGCACATTTGCTATGTCAGGCACTGATGTGGACCAGAAGGCCTGGCTCAAAGTCTCCTCTCAAATTCATCCCAAAGGTGTTCTATCAGGTTGAGATCAGGACTCTGTGCAGGCCAGTCAAGTTCCTCCACCCTAAACTCCCTCATCCATGTTTTTATGGACCTTCCTTTGTGCACTGGTCCAAATCATTTGGTGGACGGGGATTATGGTGTGGGAGTGTTTTTTAGGGGTTGTGCTTGGCCCCTTAGTTCCAGTGAAGGGAACTCTAAAAGCATCAGCATACCAAGACATTTTGGACAATTTCATGCTCCCAACTTTGTGGGAACAGTTTGTGGATGGCCCCTTCCTGTTCCGACATGACTGAGCAAAAAGTGCACAAAGCAAGGTCCATAAAGACATGGATGAGCGAGTTTGGGGTGGAGAAACTTGACTGTCCTGACCTCAACCAATATAACACCTTTGGGATGAATTAGAGCAGAGACTGCGAGCCAGGCCATCTCATCCAATATCAGTGCCTGACTGCACAAATGTGCATCAGGAAGAATGGTCAAACATTCCAATAGACACCCTCCTAAACCTTGTGGACAGCTTTCCCAGAAGAGTTGAAGCTGGTATGCCTGCAAAGGGTGGGCCAACTCAATATTGAACCCTACTGGGATGCCATTAAGGTTCATGTGTGTGTAAAGGCAGGTGTCCCACCAATACTTTTGGTAATATAGAGTATATTTATAATAGAATACCCCCAGTGTATGTGGGGCTTTTAGGGCAACTTGAGAAAATCACAGAATTGTTTAAAAAAATTGTTACATACTTTTATTAGAATAATTGTTAAAATCTATGGGAACACATTACATCATATAGTGTCCACACAAAACAATAAAAACAATGCAATTGATAGTTTGCAGATGTATGGCCCAACACTTTTTCAGGACAACAATCCCTTCATCAGGGACACTTCTTTCTTTTTGAGGCGATCAATAAAAGAAAAGACAGTATATAACGGAACGTAACAATGAATTGAGCATGTAAAAAACGATCAGGAATGGGCATCGCTGAGGACAGAAAGGGTGAGTTGCTCACTGTCATGGACCATGAAATACTGAAGTGTTTCTACATGAAATCCTAATTCATGTATTACAGATTTGATTCTGAACCCCAGCCAGGTCAACAGACTCATAAGTGATACTTATTGTCCATTGTGTGATAACCCTATCTAAAGCCTTTCTATTATCAGGTGTAAATGACTTCTGCCCTGTCTCAATTCTCCAGACTGCTCCATTGTTCTGTGGCTGGCTATTGTGTACATTGATTGACCCCCTGGGGCTTTTGTCTGAACACACATATTCAGGCTATTCAAGCATTGGGACCAATCTCTGCTGAGACATTTTCAAGTCCTCATTTGCATGGTTTAAGAGGACCAGATTGAAGACTGCATACTTTACAATGGACCAATAAGAAAGCGGTTGTTGGGGGCGGGATGTTCCAAATCCTGTATAAAGTGTGCTGTGTACTTTCAATAAAGGGTGTCCTGTTACATTCAGCATTAAGCCATGGCTCATGTGTGGATTATTCAGCGATTCCAGGGATATTCCTAGTCAGGGAATATTGGGTGATTTCTTTTATGGGAGAAAAAGGGAATGGATGGCGGAGATATGTTCGACGACCGTCACAATTGGTTGGCAGCAGCGGGATTTTCCCTTCTACTTTCCTTTACACCAGGATTCCAAGCAGACACTGGGAACAGTGAATGGAAGACCGGTACACCCTGCTTAAAAGAAATACACTGAAAGAACTAATGGAAGTTTGTGGAAGGATTGCTAGCAACAAAACCGAGCGTGTCATCATAGCAGAATAAATGGAGCTAGACCAGGAGAACTCGGTTGCAGCAACGCCAGCAGTAAAAGAGATGGGGACACCAGTGATTCAGGATGAGGAATCACCAGCCAACAAGCTAATAAGAGAAAAATTAGCATGGTTCGGTCCGAACCCAATGGCGGATGTGGTGCTGAAAGTGATGACCCTGTTAGCGGAGGAGGCTAAACAAATAAGAGACGCAGAGCTACAGTTAAAACTGGCAGCAGTCCAACAAGCAGCCGCACATTCTCCAAACAGTGAGTACAGCACAGCAGACACAAGGAAGATTCCGTTTAGCGCTTTTGAAGCTTTTGATGAGAAAGAACGAGAGCAGCAACATGAGCTGACAATTGCAGAAATACGACGATCGGTGACAACGCCTAAAGAAGCAGCACCAAATGAAAGACGAGGAGAGGTACAGATACCAGTAACCATGGAAGAGGAATTCAGAAGAAGGTTACAAGAAATGCGGATACAGCACACAGGACCAGAATCTTTCGGTGCCAACTCTGGAAGGAAGCGCTAGCTCTCGAGCAGCAACACCAAGGAGAGGTCCTGCCCTACATCTATGCAAGGTACTGGCCGCAGTATGACGTACGACTGCCGTTGTTGGGGGAACAACCGAAGCAGGAGTGGATAGCGGAATTAAACAGGCTGATCCGGGCAGAGATGCAGCTGGATGAGAGCTACAGAGCCCTCCGGTGGTATGTAGCGCAAGAGTGCCCGTGGTCAGCGGATGACAGCCCCACAGAAGGCTATGACTATGATGGCCTGGGATTGTTGTATTGGAGGATGTCCAGTGATCCCGACTTTGGGGATGATCGGGAGTGGCGCTTGGAGGACATAATGGAGCACAGAGAGAAAAAATTGAATATCTCGGAAGCGCACTGGCTACAGGAAGATTTGGAATTTCTGGCCGCTCGGGAATGGGACCTTGAGATCGCCTACAAACAGCTGCTAGACTCTGCTCAGCGCCAGGACCGGGCTCCCTTTGCCTGGGACTATCAGAAAATACCAGTGGACAATGCGGAAATCCTGGCTGAAGAATCGTCCATGTGGCAGGGTAACAGTGTGCTCTTCCAACCTGCCCCTGCAGCTATGGATGCGGAGGTCTTATGGCGGATGCAGCAAGTACCAACTGACCTTGATGATCCTGTTTCTGCATGGGATGATCTTGAAGGGAGGAATGTGCCTGTCCAGCAGTATGCCAGTGAATCGGCAGTGGAAAATCTGGAGATTGCCATTCCCAAAGCTGAAGTTCTGACCGCAGGGCCGAGCTCTGCTAACCTTTGCTCAGTACCTATAGCATCTTCTGGGTTCCATGGACAGGAGATGGTGAACCTCTATCCCCAGACACCAGAGACAGGGGATTTAATAGATTTTTCTGCTGAGGACAAACAACCTGATGGGCCTCCAGCAGAAGAGCGGGTATCAGGGCCAAACTTCACTGTGCTCTGCCCAGCACCAAGAGCAGTATTTGTGGAGTTACAAGGAACTTCCCCAGCTGAAGCGCTGGTCACCGGACAGAGGGTTAAAGACCTCTGCCCCACCCCTGTGGCAGTTTCGGAGGCTCAGGTTGAGAAGATGGCGATCACTCCCCAGCCACAGATTACAGAATGTATGGACTGTTCAGAGGATGTTCTGGATTATGCACCCCCAGCAGAAGTGCTGGCAACAGGGCAGATTTCCAGCCATCTCTGCCCAGCACCGGGACCAACTGTGGAGTTCCAGGGAGCCGGGGCGGTTGGCCCCCCTCCCCAGCAACCAGCTGAGGTGGTAAAGCTCTTACTCCCAGCGGAATCACTGGCAGCAGGACAGGATGCTACTGGCGGCTGCACCCCACTACAGCTTGAGTGGATATCAGTGGATGGGACTGTGGTCTCCACTCACAGCAACCCAGCGGAAGAGCTGGCAACAGAGCAGAGTGCCCCGGGCCTCTGCTTTCACCTAACAGAAGAGGGGGTTCCTGTGGTAGTGGGTGGGATTTCAGTCTCCACTGGCACAACCCCAGAAAATGGTACAGGACTGAAACAGGAAGATGTCAGCTTTGCTTTGCAAGCACTGGGGGATTTTCACCTCACACCAGTGGATGGGACTTCAGTCTCCACTGGTATACCCCATAAATGGTGGCCAGTTGGCCCAGACCCCCAACAGCATGATGGACTGAGCCCAGCCACCCTGTCATCTCCCCAGCGGCAGACGTGTTCCTTGAGAGAGGCAGAGGATGGCGGGGTGAGTAATGCTTGGTTTGGAGCAAGTGATTTGGGGTACTGTATGGATACCGGCATTGGGGGACTGGAACTACTGACTGGATTCAGAGACAACCCATCTGGTGTCTCCTACTGGGTTAGTCCCCTGCCAAAAGGGGAGATGTGTGACAGGCCTAGCCGGGACAGGGGCTTTTGGAGAGGACTGAATGCGAGCCTCTTGCCGTCCGATTATGGGCCAGGGCCTCAAAGCAGGAAGGCGGATGGGTTATCCTGGCAGACAGTCCTGGAACCTTAAGACTACTTGCCCAACATCCTCGAGTGACCCGTTTGGGTCCCACTGCGGATGTTGAACTATTTCCCAGGGGGAGTAATGTCATGGACCATGAAATACTGAAGTGTTTCTACATGAAATCCTAATTCATGTATTACAGATTTGATTCTGAACTCCAGCCAGGTCAACAGACTCATAAGTGATACTTATTGTCCATTGTGTGATAACCCTATCTAAAGCCTTTCTATTATCAGGTGTAAATGACTTCTGCCCTGTCTCAATTCTCCAGATGGCTCCATTGTTCTGTGGCTGGCTATTGTGTACATTGATTGACCCCCTGGGGCTTTTGTCTGAACACACATATTCAGGCTATTCAAGCATTGGGACCAATCTCTGCTGAGACATTTTCAAGTCCTCATTTGCATGGTTTAAGAGGACCAGATTGAAGACTGCATACTTTACAATGGACCAATAAGAAAGCGGTTGTTGGGGGCGGGATGTTCCAAATCCTGTATAAAGTGTGCTGTGTACTTTCAATAAAGGGTGTCCTGTTACATTCAGCATTAAGCCATGGCTCATGTGTGGATTATTCAGCGATTCCAGGGATATTCCTAGTCGGGGAATATTGGGTGATTTCTTTTATGGGAGAAGAAGGGAATGGATGGCGGAGATATGTTCGACGACCGTCACACTCACCAGTTAGCCAATACTGCAAATGAATGCTGCCAGGATCCCCATGTGTTTTTGACAAGAGAAAAAGTGTGAAAATCTAATTCATACCAAGCATGTAATGGTCCTACAATTGTTTATTTTATTTTTTTCTTTAACCGGTTTATGGAATCTACTTATTTGGGGTGTTGGCCACCATTTAGTAGATCCAGTCTCTTCTCTAAAATGATACACATATACACACACACTATAATTATATATATGTGTGTGTGTGTGTATATATATATATATCTCGTAACATCATCTTTCACATTAAACCAAAAAAAATTGGGCTAACTTTACTGTTTAATTTTTTTTTTATTCATTTTTTTTATTCATTGAAGTGTATTTTTTCCCCAAAAAAATTGCATTTGAATGACCGTTGGGCAAATACAATGTGACATAAAATATTGCAGCAATTGCCATTTTTTTGCAGCAAAAATTTACGTTTGTGCTGCTTTTATTTTAAAGATATTAGCAATTGTTTTTTCCAGACTATGATACAGCCCCCCTACAACAGCCAAATGGCACAAAACAGGTCTCATTGGTTAGTGCTACGTTTGTGCTGTTTTGTGCTGCTAATATTTCCATTCTATCTTTTATCGTTTTTGCGTTATTTATGATTTATTAAAGGTCACCAAAGGTCACACAGCCCCCCTACAATGCCCAAATGACACGAAACTGGTCTCATTGGTTAGTGCTACGTTTGTGCTGTTTTGTGCTGCTAATATTTCCGTTCTATCTTTTATCGTTTTTGCGTTATTTATGATTTATTAAAGGTCACTAAAGGTCACACAGCCCCCCTACAATGCTCAAATGACACGAAACTGGTCTCATTGGTTAGTGCTACGTTTGTGCTGTTTTGTGCTGCTAATATTTCCGTTCTATCTTTAATCGGTTTTGCGTTATTTATGATTTATTAAAGGTCACCAAAGGTCAATCAGCCCCCCTACAACGCCCAAATGACATGAAACTGGTCTCGTTGATTAGTGCTACGTTTGTGCTGGTTTGTGCTGCTAAAAAATGTATTTGTGCTGTTATGGTTTTAACCACTTCAGCCCCGGACCATATTGCTGTCCAAAGACCAGAGCAATTTTTGTGATTCGGCACTGCGTCGCTTTAACTGACAATTGCGCGGTCGTGCGACGTGGCTCCCAAACAAAATTGGCGTCCTTTTTTCCCCACAAATAGAGCTTACTTTTGGTGGTATTTGATCATCTCTGCAGTTTTTATTTTTTGCGCTATAAACAAAAATAGAGCGACTATTTTGGAAAAAATGCAATATTTTTTACTTTTTTCTGTCATAAATATCCCCCAAAAATTAGGGCTGTGAATGATCAAAATTTTTGTGTTCGATTAATCGTTTTTTTTTTTAAATCGATTAATCGACTAATTTCGATTAATTATAACGCACATACAGATCCAACTACTTTTAGCTGATCTCCTTGCAGGCCGATTCCCAGTGCAGCTCCAACCACTGGAAAAATGGATAGCAGGACACAAAAAACACACAAAGGCCGCGCTCGATGGGAAGAGCATTAAAACTTTTATAGTCTTCAAGTAGGTAACAAAATAAATATTGCACTGGAGATAAAATCGATGTAGCTACATAAACTGTAAAAATGGTGCGAGTAATACCAAATGGTACCAAAAGCAGTCATAAAAACCTGTAGCTAAGTATGATACTGGTATAAAAATGTGTACAACGATGCCACTGCTGAATCCAGATGAGGAGGGGTTAACATCAGTCCATCGGCATGTAGATGTCCCATGAAGGGAACTATCACAACTCCCAGTGGATGGTTGTAGAATCCCAGGTTGACAGAGGGAAGTAATAGAGGGAAGTGTAACAGCGCTTGCGTCAGGGCTGTCTTAATGAGAGGGCACACCTGGGCACTGCCCAGGGGCCCCAGCTGCATTGGGGGCCCCTGCAATTTGCCCAAAGCAGCTGGTCCTTGAGCCTACGCTGCCCCGAAATTGGGGGCCCCATGATGGCACTGAGAGTGATAGATACACAGGGGAGGCAGTCTGCCTTCTACCGTCTGTTTACCTGCACTGTCATTATTGTAGGGGCCCCAGAGCATTTCTTTGCCCAGGGGCCCAAGATGCTATTAAAACGGCCCTGGCTTGCGTGTGGCAGATAGTAAGGTCCCGCCGGCATGCAGATATGAAGGCACAGCAAAGGAGCCCTTCAGATGGACACGGCAAGCCCCGCCGGTGTCCATGATGTCACCGGATCTCTGACAGAACTCCCTGAAGGCCCAGAAGCCGGCAGAGAGGTGAGTACCAGTCATAAAAATGTTTTAATCGATCAAAAAGATTTTGATCGATCAAAAAAATTAAAGATTAATCGATCGATTAAAAGTTAATTTGCACAGCCCTACCAAAAATATATAAAAAAATGTTTTTTCCCTCAGTTTAGGCCGATACGTATTCTTCTACATATTTTTCGTAAAAAAAAAATCGCAATTAGCATTTATTGATTGGTTTGCGCAAAAGTTATAGCGTTTACAAAATAGGGGGTAGTTTTATGGCATTTTTATTATTTTTTTTTTTTTACTAGCAATGGCGGCGATCAGCGTTTTTTTTTCAGCACTGCGACCTTATGGCGGACACTTCAGAAACTTTTGACACATTTTTGGGACCATTGGCATTTTATTAGCGATCAATGCTATAAAAATGCATTGTATTACTATAAAAATGCCATTGGCAGTGAAGGGGTTAACACTAGGGGGCAGGGAAGGGGTTAAGTGTGTTCCTATTTGTGTTCTAACTGTATGGGGGGGGCTCACTAGGGGAAATCACTGATCTTCTGTTCATACATTGTATGAACAGGAGATCAGCGTTTCCCCCGCTGACAGGAATGAGAGCTATGTGTTTACACGCGCCCCCTGGTGGCCACGGATGTCCCGACGTAGTATGACGGGCTCTCGCCCAGGAGAGCCGACCTGCCGCCGTAGAACGACGGCGGCTGGTCGGCTAGTGGTTAAAGTTATAACAGTTTATTTATTTTTTTCAAACTCCACTCACTTTGCCCACCTTACAATCGGCACAAATAAAAACTTAAGTGTGTTTCTTTAGTGCTATGTTTGTGCTATGTTTTGTGCTGCTAATATTTCCGTTTTGTCTTTTATCGTTTTGGCGTTATTTATGATTTATTAAAGGTCACACAGCCCCCCTACAACACCCAAATGACATAAAACTGGTCTTGTTGGTTAGTGTTACGTTTGTGCTGCTAAAACATGTTTTTGTGCTGTTATGGTTTTTAAGTTATAACAGTTTTTTGTTTTTTTTCAAACCCCACTCACTTTGCCCACCCCCGTACAATCTGCACAAGTAAAAACTCAAGTGTTTCTTTAGTGCTATGTGTGTGCTACTAATGTTTTTATTTGTGCTGTTATGGTTTTTAAGATATAGCAGCTTGTTTTTATTTGATAACAACCCACTCACTTTTCACCCCATTTTATTAAATCTTAAAAACAAACATACTATTTGTTAGTGCTACGTTTGTGCTTTTTTGTGTCATAAAAATACAAATTTGTGCTGCTTTTATTTATTTTTTTTACACTTCAGACTCCGCCAAACAGGACAGCGAGACTTGCTCACGGTTCATTTGCCCATTATGTCTCTTCTAAGGCTTTGCATAATTAGTGTTTCCTTTTTCCTCTGATTTCGCGTAGGCTCTCATTTTCTTACTGTTCTGTTCCTCGCTATTTTACTTCCCTCCCACCCTCCCTTACCAAAAAAAAAAAAAAAACACAACTCCCCGTCTCTCCCGACTCTCCCCCCACACGCAGCTATCCCCCCTGCTCCTCCCTATACCTTAGATATGGGGCCCAAATCTTCCGGTATCTCTCATCATCGTCTTTCATTGTCATTGTGAGATTCTCCATTATTTGAATCTCTGCCACTCTCGCAAACCATTGTGCTCTAGATGGGGGGATCTCTTGTTTCCACAATACCGGGATGCATGCCCTCGTGGCTATAATGAGATGTCTTAACAGCGAGTTTTTGTATTTTTCTAATGACATTGGAATATCTAATAGTAACACGGCTGAAGGTCTACCTTCTAGGTTAATCCCTGTAATTTTTTTAAATGTTTCTATCGCCATTTTCCAAAATTCCTTTAATTTTGCACATTCCCAAAAGATATGCAGTAGTGTCCCTTCAGCTGCATGGCATCTCCAACAGCTGTCTGAGGTCTGCGGATATATTCGGTGAAGTACTGTTGGTGTTCTATACCATCTTGTTAAAATTTTATATCCTCCCTCCTCGTATTTACTTGCCACTGAGGCCTTATGAGTGAACCGCAGGATCCTAACTTTTTGTTATTGGGAGAATGTTAATCCCAGCTCCCTCTCCCATGCCTGTATGAACGGGAATTCTTGTGGTGTCTCTAAATTAATGAGTGTTGCATAGAAGTAGGATAGTGAGTGTCTCATAGGCTTCCCTTCTAGACATATCTGTTCGAATTTTGAAGGATCCCTAACTTCTATATATATATTTGCTATTGTCCGTAGAAAAGCTTCTAATTGCATCAACCTAAGAAAGTCTAGCTCTGGTGTAATTTCTTTTTCAATCTCTTCCCTTGTCATTATACGATTATTTTTTGAAAAATGAATAATCCTACTGATCCCTCTGTGTCGCAGGGCTTTAAATCTTAAATCTACCAAACCTGGTTGAAATGCCCTAGTCCCCAGGATTGGAGTCAGTGGGCTATGGCATTTCGACATATTTGTTTTTTCAAAGATCTTTTTAATTATTCGAATAGTTGCTCCTATCATTGGATGTCTCTTTACGTCTGCTGTTATTTCCGCTTCTGGAATCCAACTTAGACCATCTAGTGGTATTTCCACTGTAGTTTGTTCTATTTTTATCCATGGTTTCCTATTTTGCCCACACCGTTCTGTTACTCTGACTAAATGGGCCGCTTTGTGGTATTTTACTAGGTCTGGGAATCCGATTCCTCCTTCCCCTTTGGGAAGTGATAAAATGGCTCTTCGTATTCTTGCAGGTTTTCCTGCCCATATACATTTCAGAAAACTTGATCTTAGTTCCCTTAGAAAACTTTGTGGGATTCTTGATTGGCAAGGCCTGAATTAGGTACAAGACTTTTGGTAACACATTCATTTTTAATATATTTGTCCGCCCAAACCAGGTAAATATTTCCTTGTCCCATCTGCTTTTATTTTTAAGATAATAGCAATATGTTTTTTCCCAGGCGATGACATCACCCTGCCCTCCTGTCCCATACCTGGTTGTTAGTGATCACCTGGTTAGAGAGCAGCAATGCGAGTAAAGCGAGGTATGAGTGCCTGTGATCAGTCCAATAGACTGCATGGTGGCAGCAGTCAGCTGGTGGATGTGGCAGCAGAACCAGCTGGTGGCATATAAGCTGGCACTGAGTTTGGCTGGCAGCAGTCTGTGGGTAAGCAGCTGGAAGCAGGAGACAGAAGAGACCTTGCTGGACTGAAGAGCTGTAGCAGGCTGGATGAGCAGGATGCAGGGCCAGATGAGCCGGGCCCATAATAGTCGGGCAGATCAGGCATAGACGGCAGACAACAGGATAGTTGGGTCACAAGCCAAATCAGCAATGGGAGTTAGATCAGGCAAGAACAGAAGGCAGAATCCAGAGACAAGCCATGGTCAGGGCAGGTAGCAGTCAAACGGAAGTCAGGAGCAAGCTGGGTTAGTATCAGAAGTCAAACACAGCAATCAGGAACAAACACACAGAAGCTGCACACCAAACTGCAGCCTGTTTAAATAGTCTGTCTGGCACCAGCATTGACGACAGGCTCACACTCATCTGCCCAGCCAGTTGCCAGTCTGCGCATTCGCATATGTATGCACAGGGAGACATCATTTGTGCTATGGGCAAGACTTTTAGTCTCCATTCTATCTCCTTTTGTTTTTCAGTTATTGTTGATTTAATAAAGGTCACCCAGCCCCCCGACAAGAGACACAAGACATTTTTGTACAATTTGTATGTAAATATAAGCAACTTTTGTTATTCCCTATGTCACTTACTTAACTCTAACTTTGTGTACGGTATATTGCTATATTACATGCTATGATGGGTTATTTTTATACCCTTTATTTGCCTTTAATAAATCATTAATAACGCAAAAACACTAAGGCCTCGTACACACGATCGAATTTGTCCGATGGACCGTTTCAGCAGACATCTCCGATCGTGTGTATGGGCTAGCGGACAGATTTGTCCATCGGACAAATTTCAAAACATGCTTTGAAATTTGTCCACTACAAACCTGTCCGTCGGATATGTCCGCTGGTTAGTACGGGAAACCAGCGGACATATCCTCCCGCACATGCGTCGTATCCTGTGAATGGATCCGATGCATGCGCGCGGAAGTGTTTACTTCCTGGTGCGGTGACGTGGCGGTGTCAACGTCACCGACACGTCAGCGCGCCGTCTGCTGGCGGGGATTTTGGTTTGCTCGTGTGTACACGCGAGCAAACCAAAATCGCAGCAGACAGATTTGTTCAAATCTGTCGGACGGACAGATTTGAACAAATCTGTCCGCTCGTGTGTATGGGGCCTTAAACATAGAAAGGAAATTTAAACAGCACAAACGTTAAGAAACACACTTGAGTTTTCATTTGTGCTGATTGTAGAGGGGACAAAGTGACTGGGGTTTGAAAAAAAAACCAGTTCTAACTTAAAAAACATAACAGAACAAAGACATTTTTTAGCAGCACAAACCAGCACAAACGTAGCACTAACCAACGAGACCAGTTTGTGTCATTTGGGCATTGTAGGGGGGGTGTGTGACCTTTTAATAAGTCATAAATAAAGCAAAAACGATAAAAGATAGAAAAGAAAATTTAAACAGCACAAACATAGCACTTAAGAAACACACTAGAGTTTTTATTTGTGCTGATTTTAAGGTGGGCAAAGTGAATGGGGTTTGAAAAAATAAATAAACTGTTATAACTTTAAAACCATAGCAGCACAAATAAAAAAGTTAGTAGCACAAACCAGCACAAATGTAGCACTAACCAACAAGACCAGTTTCGTGTCATTTGGGCGTTGTAGGGGGGCTGTGTTACCTTTGGTGACCTTTTAATCATTAATAACGCAAAAACGATAAAAGATAGAACGGAAATATTAGCAGCACAAAACAGCACAAACGTAGCACTAACCAACGAGACCAGTTTTGTGTCATTTGGGCATTGTAGGGGGGCTGTGTGACCTTTGGTGACCTTTAATAAATCATAAATAACGCAAAAATGATAAAAGATAGAACGGAAATTTGAGGCGGCGTACACACGACCGAGGTTCTCGCTGGAAACCAGCGAGAACCTCGCTGGAAGCTGCATTCCAGCGAGGACCTCGGCCGTGTGTACGCTCTCGGCGAGCTTCCCGTCGGAAAGCCCGTCGAGCAGAAATAGAGAGCACGCTCTCTATTTGCTCGACGGCCCGCCTGGAAGAATGGCTGGTTGCCATTCCCGACGGGCGGGTCGCCGATTTCGACGGCCGGCAGGGAACCTCGACGGGCAGAACGATGTGTTCTGCCCGTCGAGGTTCTCTGCCGTGTGTACACGGCCTCAGCAGCACAAACATAGCACTAAAGAAACACACTTGAGTTTTTATTTGTGCTGATTGTAAGGTGGGCAAAGTGAGTGGGGTTTGAAAAAAAATAAATAAACTGTTATAACTTTAAAAATTTTAGCAGCACAAAACCGCACAAACGTAGCACTAACCAATGAGACCAGTTTCGTGTCATTTGGGCATTGTAGGGGGGCTGTGTGACCTTTGGTGACCTTTAATAAATCATAAATAATGCAAAAATGATAAAGGATAGAACGGAAATATTAGCAGCACAAAACAGCACAAACTTAGCACTAACCAATGAGACCAGTTTTGTGTCATATGGGTGTTGTAGGGGGGCTGTGTGACCTTTGGTGACCTTTAATAAATCATTAATATCGCAAAAATCATAAAAGATAGAAAAGAAATTTAAACAGCACAAACATAGCACTAAAGAAACACACTTGAGTTTTTATTTGTGCTGATTGTAGGGTGGGCAAAGTGAGTGGGGTTTGAAAAAAAATAAAACTGTTATAACTTTAAAACCATAACAGCACAAATAAAAATATTAGCAGCACAAACCAGCACAAACGTAGCACTAACCAACGAGACCAGTTTCGTGTCATTTGGGCATTGTAGGGGGGCTGTGTGACCTTTGGTGATCTTTAATAAATCATAAATAACGCAAAAACGATAAAAGATAGAATGGAAATATTAGCAGCACAAAACAGCACAAACGTAGCACTAACCAATGAGACCAGTTTTGTGCCATTTGGCTGTTGTATGGGGGGGCTGTGTGATGTCATAGTCTGAAAAAAACAATTGCTAATATCTTTAAATTAAAAGCAGCACAAACGTAATTTTTTGCGGCACAAAACAGCACAAACGTAGCACTAAAGAAACACACTTGAGTTTTTATTTGTGCTGATTGTAGGGGGCCAGCTTCGCTGAGCTGATAAAGTCTCTCTACTTGTTATATGAAAGGATCAACAAACACTGCATTGGAGATTGTCAGGGGGGTTGATTCGAGCTTACGCTTTTTAATGATTAATTGTGCAGCTCTAATATATATATACAGTATATATATATATATTATAGCACCTGTCTCTGGCATATATTGAAGAGCAGCACTGGGAAGTGTAGGGTCAGTACAAGGAGCCAATCCAGGTTCTGCTGCATGCACGGAGAAGGAGAAGAAAGCAGAGTTAAGGATTTGTAAGTGTTTTGCATCATCTTTTAGGCCTCATTCACAAAGGCATATACATTGCAGCAAGACTCTGCATAAAAAGTGGCAATTATTAGGACAAAGTGATTCTGCACAACTGCCACTGCCTATGAGACTCCTTCAGGGCCTGGGTGTAGATGTTAACATTAATAATGTGGAGGCAGCAATTCCAGCAACAGGAATATGGCACATTGTGTTGAAAAACAATATTCTTCCTTTATTAAAATAGCGAGCAGGAACAAAGTCTATTCTATACTTCAATTATGACTGAAGGCCTAGATCATTCTGCACCTGTGCCGCCGGAGCTCAGTGGATGACTCTATCAAGGCCAGGTAGGAAATGTAAACATCAACAATGTATTGCCAACGTTGCAGAATTACTTTGAGCTTCTTAAAAGACAAGGTTATTCTGCATTGCCAACACTGACTATGAATGACTCATTCAGGGCCAGGGAGGAGATGTAAACGTCAACAACATATAGGCAGCTGCAACAGTGCAGGTACAGGATGACCTTGGCCATCAGTTATTCAGAATAACCCAAGGTCATAAGTCCAAGATCATTCTGCATCGACACATCTACGTTCACGTTGTTTATGATTAATTATGTGTATTTAGCTATTTTCCTGGAGTTAAAGGAAAAATATATTTTTGCTGAAATTACTGTTTACAGGGTATAGAGACATAATAGTTAACTGATTCCTTTTAAAAATGATTAAAAATCAATCATATAATGTGCCTGCAGTTTCAGTTTAGTTTTTCATCTAGTTTCATGCTTGTGTGAAGTACAGAGACACAGAGCCAATACAGGGCACTGTTGGTTTTTAAAATGAAACTGATTGGTGCTGAGGGGTTTTAGACACACGGTAATCATGAAATCAAGGACTGCATTAGATTAAAGGAAGCTATTTAGTTAAAAAAATAATTCCTTTAGTGACCCTTTAAGCTTTATTCCCCCATGTGAGCTTAAAGGAACACTAAAGGTTCGTTTTTTATTAGATCAATTAAATTGATTGCTGTAAGCTAGAGCATTTAAATATCACTTACCTTGGTTTTCTATTTGACCTCCAAAATACAGTAATCCAGGTTTGAAAATGCCATTTCCTGTCTCTCCTCTTCTTGCTTTCCACCAGCATCTGAGTCGTTTTGCATGGTGGAAAGCAGAATGTGCTCACCCCCTCCCTATGACTACAGCCCTGCATGAAGATGCCCTCTTATCCCTCACAGCCATGGATGCTAAGCCTAATGGGAACTGTAGTTACCATTAGGCCGTGATGTAGCAAGAATGAATGTGCACCGCAAACCAGGAAGTCAGTGAGAATAACGATTTAGGAGTGAAGGAGGTGAATAAAACAGCTCAATTTTAACAGATATCAAACTAGTTATGATGCAAAACATTACTTTTTACTTTATCAGTTACTGTCAGACTTTAATTTTAAGAGGAAAATATTTTTGTCTTTACAACCCCTTTAACCCGTTCTTCTCAACAGGTGGCCTTTATAACGGAGAAGTTCTGGTGTGGGATACCAGTAGGGCAGATGACCCATTGATTGGAAGGACTGGGCTCTCCATAGATAGCCATACAGATGCTGTGTACCAGGTAATCCATGCAATGCTTAGGTCCTTAATCTTAGTAATCTGCTAAAAATCAAGATCGTCACAACTACCAAATGCTTTCTTTCATTTTAAGCACAACACTAGAAAAATGCCAGCTAGTCTCTGATTTTTCACCAACAATAGCTGGCCACAGCAATAGTCAGGCTCATCTAATCAACCTCTAATCTGTTCTTGTCACCTGGTAGGTGAGTTGGCTGCAGCCACAAGGTCACCGGCTGCAATTGCTGAGCGTCTCTACAGATGGGAAGATCCTCAAGTGGCAGATGGAAAAAGATGGACAGCTTGTCCTCACTGATGGATTTGCTCTTGTTGCACAGCAAATACCCAGCAACACGAAGATTAACAAGGTCTCTACACATATGAAGTACCACTGATTTACATTTTTCTAACTTGGAAACTGGAAGGCACCTATTATGTTGGATGACATTTATATTTAAAGCGGAGCTCCACCCTGATTTTTTTTTTTTAAATCTAAAAAAAAAAATGAAATGGAAAAAATAAATAAAATACTCACCCTAAATAGGCTGTTGCTATGCGGAAGTCCAGAATCTGCCCTCATGATCCGCAGTGCGGTTTTCTTCCTCCTCCTCTTCTCGGTGTCTTCTTGTGAATGGGCCGCGCTGCATTCTGGGAACTGTGTGTATCCCAGAAAGCAGCCGGACCATTCACAAAGCGCCGCGTCGCTCGCACATGCGCAGTAGGAAACGGGCAGTGAAGCCGCACGGCTTCACTGCCTGTTTCCCTGACTGTGGATGGTGGTGCCGGGATCGAGGATCGGCATTGGCGGGGGCCGCCAGTGCAGGCGCCTAGGACAGGTAAGTGTCCTTATTCAAAGTTGGCAGCTACACTGTTAGTAGCTGCCGACTTTGAAAAAACAAAATAAATGCGGGTGGAGCTCCGCTTTAAAGGAGAACTCCAGAAGGTTTCAATCAGGGCCATCTTTAACGTGGATCAAAAGGGGCAGCTGACTAGGCCTCAATCGTTGTGGGGCCCAAAGCAGCTGCCCCTTGAGTCAGTGCTACCTGAAAATGGCATACATGCCCATTTTTGCTTTTGTTGACCCGTGATGGCTTTGTGCGGGAATCGTAGTGTTGGGCTTACTAGTGTTGCTGCACACTTTGATCTGATGGGCAGCTGTGGTTCCCAGACCCTCCCTCTGCACCTTCGGCTGGCAACTCTGTGGCTTCTCTGGTGGCAGGAGTACATTCTGCATCGATAGTGTTGATGATTTTTGATGAAATATTGCAAACGTGTGGGGGTTATATAAGATGCAGAAGGTATGAAGGGGGACAGGGGGAGGTGTGCAGATGTACAGGGGAGCACATAGATGTGGGGGTGGGTTTTGCAGGGACTTGCTGGGGCTAAGAAGGTGTGTTGGGGGAACAAAGGTGTGCAGAGTCATATAGAGGATATTGGGAGGTGGGAGGGTGCTGAGATGTGCAAGAGTTTACAAAGATGTGCTGGTGGATATGGAGGAGTGCTGGGGGTGCAGAGGTGTGCTTGGGGGTATGGAAGTCTTCTAGAGGTACGAAGATGTGTTGGGAAGTACAGAGTTGTGCTGGGTGTACAGAGGTGTGTTTGGGGGGGGGGGTGTGCTGGGGGTGGAGAGGGGGCGTGCTGGGGGTGGAGAGGGGGCAAGATATTGTTTGCCCAAACAGTATCAAAGATGGCCCTGGTTTGAATAGCAGTGCTGGTGAGGTAGGGGTGCTGATGTATAAATATGACTTGCTTCATCAGACCCTGTTCATCAGTTTGGCAGCCTTGTGCTATGCATTTTGGGTCCCGTCCTACATAGCACTGGCTGATGTAGCTAAAGGGTGATGGAACACAGAATTTTATAGCATGGTATAGGTGTTGAACTGTTCATAAGAAGGCTGATTGTAATTATAAGAAAAAAGTGAGACATTTATTTGAGATGTTTGCCTTCAGTATTGTTTAACCACTTAACCCCCGGACCATATTGCTGGTCAAAGACCAGAGCACTTTTTGCTATTTGGCACTGCGTTGCTTTAACTGACAATTGCGCGGTCATGCGACGTGGCTCACAAACAAAATTGGCGTCTTTTTTTCCCCCACAAATAGAGCTTTCTTTTGGTGGTATTTGATCACCTCTGGGGTTTTTGCGCTATAAACAAAAATAGAATGCCAATTTAAAAAAAATATATATATTTTTTACTTTTTACCATAATAAATATCCCCCCAAAAATATATAAAAAAATTTTTTTTCCTCGGTTTAGGCCGATACGTATTCTTCTACATATTCTTTGTAAAAACAAATTCGCAATAAGCGTTTATTGATTGGTTTGCGCAAAAGCTATAGCGTTTACAAAATAGGGGGTAGTTTTATGGCATTTTTATTAATATTTTTTTTTACTAGGCGATCAGCGTTTTTTTTTTCGGTACTGTCACATTATGGCGGACACTTTTGACAAATTTTTGGGACCATTGGCATTTTTATAGCGATCAGTGCTATAAAAATGCATTCATTACTGTAAAAATGTCACTGGCAGTGAAGGGGTTAACACTAGGGGGAGGGGTTAAGTGTGTTCCCTGGGTGTGTTCTAACTGTAGGGGGGGGTGGCCTCACTAGGGGAAATGACTGATCGCTGTTCATACATTGTATGAACAGACGGTCAGGTATTTCTCCCCTGACAGAGCTCCCGGTCCCCAGTCTGTAATAAGCAATCGCTGGTGCCCGGCGGCGATCACACCAGCCAGGAACGCGCATGGAGCACGCATCTAGTGGCTGCTGGGCGAGGTGACGTAGAGCTATGGGCTCTCGCCCAGCAGAGCCGACCTGCCGCCGTAAAACTGCGGTGGCTGGTCGGCAAGCAGTTAAAGGAGATAATATGGAGGGTGCCATTGTTGACCTTTCATTTTGAACCTGCTAATGTGGAGTTTTAACTTCACACCTAGCATTCCCAGTAGGAGGTTAGCAATAAGTGATACACATTTTCTCAGTATATATATATTTATACACAAATATACAGTAAAACCTTGGTTTGCGAGCATAATTCGTTCCAGAAACATACTTGTAATCCAAAGCACTTGTATATCAAAGCATTTTTTTTAGGGTTGTCCCGATACCACTATTTTAGGACCGAGTACAGGTACCAATACTTTTTTCTTCATGTACTCACCGATGCCAATACCGATTACCGATACTTTTTTAAAATGTGTCCACGTGTCCCCAAATGTAGTAATGTGTCCCCAAATGCAGCCACGTGTAGCCATGTGTCTCAAAAGTGCAGCCATGTATCCCCAAATGCAGCCTTGTGTCCCCAAAGAGAAAGCCAAGCCCCCCTCTCCAGCGCGCGGGGAACATAACGGCTTTCATTTGAATAGCTGTGTGTTCCCCGCCACGCGTCATATATAGCCCCTCCTTCTTGTCCGGGCACTTTGATAGACAGATCACCTGTCCAATCCTGGGATGGGTGATATGTCTATCAAAGTGCCCGGAGAAGGGGGAGGGGCTATATATGACGATGTGCTGCGGGGAAGGGAACACACAGCTATTCAAATGGAAGCTGTTATGTTCCCCCAGCGCTTATCAACTAGATGGCAGCAATGGGGGGGGGGGGCTTGGCTTTCTCTTTTGGGGACTAGGTGGCAGTGGCAGCAGCCCTCCTCTATTAGTGACATACCCGAGGACTGCTCTGCTCCGCTCTCCGCCCCCTCTCCACCCGCTCTCCGCCACCTCTCCACCCGCTCTCGGGTGAAAGAAAAAAGTATCGGGGCTACGCTAATTTTTTTACAGGGCATAAAAGAGAAGAGAGGCACCTCTAAGTGTAGCAATAAGTTGCTAAATGTTGTACCTTCATTAAATGTAACCATATTGCTACACTTAGAGGCTCCTCTCTTCTTTTTTATATTCAGTTGTGACATGACGCTACTCTTATATTAAAGCGGATCTCCACCCTAAAGTGAAGATCCGCTGATCGGAACCCTCCCCCCCTCCGGTACAGTCACATTTGACACCTTTCAGGGGGGAGGGGGGTGCAGACACCTGTCTACCTGTCTAAAGACAGGTATCCTCTCCGCACCCACTTCCGGCCCGCAGTCTCGGGCAAAAGACGGGCTTTTCCCGTTGCGTGCTGCCAACAGAACTCTCAGCTCCCAGCACACAGCGGGAGCCAATCGCGGGCGCAGCGCGACTCGCGCATGCGCCGTAGGGAACCGAACAGCAGTGAAGCCGGAGCGCTTCACTTCCTGGTTCCCTCGCCGTGGATGGAGGGGGGAGCAGCAGGGTGACGAGCGATCGCTCATCCTCTGCTGCGGACGCCGCTGGACTCCAGGACAGGTAAGTGTCCTAATATTAAAAGTCAGCAGCTGCAGTATTTGTTGCTGCTGGCTTTTAATATTTGCTTTTTGGTGAACCATCCGCTTTAAGGCAAAATGTATTAAAAATATTTCTTGTCTTGCAAAACGCTCTCAAACCAATTTACTCTCAAACCAAGGTTTTACTGTATATGTAATATTTTTTTTTGGGGGGGGGGTAATCAAACAGAGTTGTGTGTGTGTGTGTATATATAATATACAAATATTCACATCAGTCCCTGCCCTCAAGGAGCTTAGAATTAGGAGGTTCCTAACTCCCATTCATACATACACATACTAGGGCTAGTTTAGATGGGATCCAATTGACCTACCAGCATGTACCAGAGTACCCGGAGGAAACCCACACAGGCATGGGAAGGACATGCAAACCTCAGGCAGATTGTGTCATTGGGATTCAGAACCGCAACCCCTAGTGCTGCTAGGCAGATGTGCTAACCACTTAGCCACTGTGCTACCCATATTATGCTAAAGAAGAAATCAAGTCGCATGCAAAGTTATTAAAAATGTTTTTCTGCTGTTAATGGCAAAGAACATCTGAACCATCACATCACACTACAATGATGTTTGTAGTAAAAAAATAAAACGTGGCTCCATTCAGCTGGCTACTCCAAAAATAAGGTTGTGAAGCATGTAATTGAACTGCAATATTTTTTTGTGACGCGCAAGGTGAGGGTGGTTATGTGTGTGTGTCTGTTCACAATTTGACCAGCCTTTGTTTCTTGACAGCATGGCCGAGGCGACACTGCGGTGGGTGTGACGTGTCTGTCGTCCTCACACTTTGACCCGAGCCTGTTCATTGTTGGCTCTGAAGGAGGTTACATTTTGAAGTGTTCTTCCACAGTACAGACAGTGGCCCTTACAAACTTGGCTTCCTCCATTCCTCTTAAAGCTCCAGCTCAGTTTACCTTCTCTCCACATGGAGGTCCTGTGTACAGCGTGGACTACTCACCTTTCCACAGGTGTGTACCAGGCTCAAAATTTTATTGTCTTTTTTTTTTTTTTTTAAAAGCCTGTCTCATTATAAAACCCATAGGTGTCCAAGAATCCTTTGTCAGGTATGAAATGTGTATTTAGAAAACAAAGACTGCATGTGTATGTATATTATCATTTCAGTATTTCAGTAGGTCCAAAAGGGCTTGTTTCATTTTATTAAAGTAGCATGCTGAGGTGCAACACAGCTAGCTATATACTAAACGGGACTGCTACCTTCTAATGCAGTAAAATGGACAACAGAAAAGGGACTATTGTTTGAAAAATAAACATTTGACTTGGATCTGTGTTGTCCTCTTGTACACCAGCTGGCATGTTGGCACATATGCATCAAGAAGGTCCGCACAACCAGATGTTGCTCTAAAATCTTTCCTTTATGCAGAAAACCACTTTGTAAAATGCAGATACAGTATCTACGTTTGTACACTGGTTTTCTAAATAAAAGCAAGATTTTATAAAGCAACATCTGGTTGTGTGGATCATCTTCATGGATTACCTTTCTCAGATGAGCCACTGTGCATCAAGCACCCGTTAGCTGACCTCTACCAATCAAGCATTGTATGGGTACTAAATATATAACAATGAAATAGTGATAAGCGCTTCAGAAAATGAAAATGTGCAAACACCAAATAATAAACAACTGATAATAAATCATACAATGTGCAAACACCATATATGAACAAACTGGTAATGGACCATAAAGAGCACTAATAAACTGACAAGATCGAGTCCACAATGTGCATGGTGTATAATGGTCAAACAAACAGTTCCTTATGCCTGATGCATCTGTGTGTCAATATGTGACCTTTTAATTAACCAATCAGGTGGCGCTAAGTGTCAAGTGAGACACTAATTGACAGTCTGTGTGAAATAATAGAGGAATGGACTGGGTGAGATGTAATCGGAGTCCTCCTTAAAATGATGTACAGAATCTATTCAATCCTTAAGGAGTGTTGTAGTCCCCTTACCTTAGGGTGGCTATATATAGGCATATAGTGTTGTATCCTGCTATATTCGTGGCCGCGATCTCTCAATACAGTACCCTCTTCCTGTTATCCTCTGTTCCAGATGGTCCGGATTCAGTGCTCCATAGATGGAGTATAGGGAAGTTAGGTGAAAGAGAGAAAGAAATAGCCTCCCATGGTGAAGTATGTCAATTCCAAAGCAGGGGGTATTTATTAAAAATCGATAAAAATGAACAATGAACAGTCCAAACTGAGTTGGACTGAATACAAAAATCAATAAGCTAAAAGTTCAGCATGGAATAAAAAATATTGTTTATTATTTGGTGTTTGCACATTTTCATTTTCTGAAGCGCTTATCACTATTTCATTGTTATATATTTTTTCACCAGTGTTTTGTGGACACTCCAGATTGAGCCGCTACAGACCAGTTCATGTGACTCTAGTTCACCTCTGTTTACTCCCAGTAGCGCATCAGTCCTTCCTTTATACATTTTCAATTGTATGGGTACTAGCAGAGGGCTTTCGGTTTTTATTCCATGTTGGTACACGATTGAGAAATTAGAAATGCTGTATTTAAGGTGAATTTCTTACATTTTAGATTTATTTTAGAGATCTCTATTCACTTCATGTCCTGTGGGACACCACAGGAAGTGAGGGGAAATCTCTCCAAAATTAGGTAAATCCCTTCTTAGACAACTGTTACCTGAAATTTTTTCCCTGTTGGATGAATCTCTCTCTCTCTCTCTCCCCCCCCCCCCCCCCGGTTTGGTTCGCAGCAGAACAGGCAACAAATTCATTCGAACAACATGGGGGCCAGGGGACATGTATCGATGCAATTTTATTTTTAAAAACAGCAGTTTTTTCAGGAGTAGTGGTTATAATAATGCTTAAAGTGAAACAATAAAAGTGAAATATTCCTTGAAATTTCGTACCTGGGGGGTGTCTATAGTATGCCTGTAAAGTGGCGCAAAATGAAATTTCTAAAGGGAAAAAAAAGTAATTCAGTTAAAACTGCTCGTGGCTATAATGAATTGTTGGGTCCCGGCAATACAGATAAGTCATTGAAAAAAAATCCCCCCCAGTCCATTACCAGCCCTAAACCAAAATTAAAAAAAAATTGTGTGGGGCTCTCCCCAAATTCCATACCAGGTCTGGTATGGATATTAAGGGGAACCCTGTGCCAAATAAAGAAAAATAGCATAGGGGTCCCCCTCAAAATCCATACCAGACCCTTTAGGTCTGGTATGGATTTTAGGGGAAACCCCACACTAAAATAAAAAAAGAAAGGGGAAAAAAAATATTCCAGAGATGTAATCCATTTTTGAGCAGAGGATACGGAGACGCCCGCCGAATGATGCAACACTGTATTTTTTTTCTTTTTTTTTTTAATAAAGGACTTTTGATTTCTCCCAGATTTCTTCAGACTTTTAAAGGGTGTTCCGCGGCTTTCAAATTTGCCGTGAACACCCCAAATTGTTCGCTATTCGGAGAACAGGCGAACACCTGATGTTAAAGTCGAACTTGCGTTTGACTCAAACATCGGTCTCACCCCTACTCTCCAGCAGGTACACAGTCTGGAGTTTAAACCTGCCAGGGGTTCTTCTAACCCTGTTTATTTTTCTATTCTACTCAAAACTAAATAAAAACGTTTTAGCGTTGGATACACTTTAAGGAGATGAACCATGGCAGCCTTTATATTTTTCACTGCAAATTTGATAAAACTCACATTATAAAAAGACATGTACTTTATAAAATGCAAAAATATGTCTCAAAGAAACATTAAAAGTGCTATGTGAAAGTTACGTTTCAACTGAACCAAAAGTTCACACTCTGCTATAATCTGTAATAGTGGTCTACAAAAGGGAGTGCCTCCCTGTATTTACACCAAGAAACAGACTAAGAAATTGATAATAAAATCCAGATAATAATTAAACAGTCCACAAGAAATCCTAAATAATGTCAAAACATCATATGGTCTCTTGTTCAAAAATGCTTCCTTAGATTGGGATGGTTATATAGGTCAATCCTGGTGTGTCCAGACAGTCCTTTAAACTTAGTCCACCCTAAGGTATTCTACTCACCAGATAACAATGGTGTGTTGTGCCTTAACCACTTCCATACTGGGCACTTAAACACCCTCCTGACCAGACCAATTTTCAGCTTTCAGCGCTCTTACACTTTGAATGACAATTGCTCAGTCATGCAACACTGTACCCAAATGATTTTTTGTCCTTTTTTCCCCACAAATAGAGCTTTATTTTGGTGGTATTTGATCACCTCTGCATTTTTCATTTTTTGCGCTATATATGAAAAAAGACCGAAAATTTGGAAAAAAATATGATTTTTTTCTTAGTTTCTGTGATAAAATGTTGCAAATTATACATTTTTCTTGCTACATGTCTTTGATAAAAATAACCCAAAGTTTTTGGAAATTACTTGGTCTGTGTGGAAGTTTTAGAGTCTACAAACTATAGTGCAAATCATAAAAAATATCACACCTGATGTACTGAAGACCTCTCATTTCTTGAGACCCTAACAAGCCAGGAAAGTACAAATGCCCACAGATAGCACTGAGCCGGCACAGATGGCACTGAGATGGGTACTGATGAGATGGGTACTGATGTGCACCGATGAGGACTGTGTACTGGTGGACACAGGTGGGCACTAATGAGGCGGCACAGATGGCACTAATGAGGCGGCACAGATGGCACTAATGAGGCGGCACAGATGGCACTGAGGCGGCACAGATGGCACTGAGATGGGTACTGATGAGATGGGTACTGATGTGCACTGATTGACTGCGGCACAGATGGGCACTGATGAGGTGGCACAGGTGGGCACTGATGAGGTGGCACAGGTGGGCACTGATGAGGTGGCACTTATGAGGTGGCATAGGTGGGCACTGATTGCAGATGTGCACTGAGGTGGCAGATGTGCACTGGGCACAGGTGGGCACTGATGGGCACAGTGGTACTGATGGGCACAGTGGTACTGGTGGGCACGGTGGTACTGGTGGGCACACGGTGGTACTGGTGGGCACTGTGGTACTGGGGGGGCACCGTGGTACTCGATTGTCTTATCTTCAGTTAAGCTGTTATCACCATTGTGGCCCACCTTGTGTAAACAGTGAATGCCATTTTGTCATTGTAGAAACCTTTTCCTGAGTGCGGCCACAGATGGACATGCTCACCTGTACTCCATGCTGCAGTCAAAGCCTCTCAGCTCCCTGCAGTTGTCCCAGAAATACCTCTTTAGCATCCGCTGGTCCCCGGTGCGGCCCCTGGTGTTTGCCGCAGCCTCAGGTGAAGGTAAGGATTAGTGTGTAGAGAGGCACTAATGAAGGGCTTTTATGAATCCTGGTACATAGGCAAGGACAGAATAAAGTGCACAAGTCACCTGACCTAGGATGGAACATGCCAACAGTAAACCAGTCATAATACTGAGCAATTAAAACCAGTTTATGGGTTGTAAAAATCACATGTCAGAGCGATCTGTTGCCAGCTGAATTGATATGGAAATTTTCACACTTCCAGTATCAGTTTAATTAGGCCCCGCTCCTTCCCTAGCCTTCCTGTTAGTGTTTTAATGTGATAGTCAGCCTTGGTAACCAATAAGGGAGGTCAGAAGGTGGAATGGCCAGGGCAAAGCTTGGACCACACCAGTGTGGTTGACAGATTACACCACTTGCAAAGTATTATACTTTTTTTTTTCTGTAGCCCCCACCGCATTCTGATTCCATCACCTCCAAAAAAAGATACTGGGATGTTTTAAAGTGTAGTGATGTGGGAGTACACAATGCATCTTTAGTGTCATTGGGAGGAATAGTGCCCCAAAGTTGGTATCAGTTGGAGGAGTAGTGTCTCATCATTGGTGTCATTGGGAGGAGTAGTGTTCCATTGTTGGTATTGGTGAGAGGATACGTTTTTTTATATCATTGGGGGACGAAATGTTCCCCAAGGCCAGGCAAAGGGCCACAGTTTGGAGACCATGCTCATCCAGTCTACGCTATTGGATTATGGTCCTCCTAAGGATGCTGACTTGAAGCCATAGGAGAAATGTTTGTAATCTAAGGGTAAGTACACCTCAGACAAAGTATACTTAGTAGGGTTGTCCTGATACCGTGTACTCCTGCAAATGCTCCTGATGCCTAGTCCAATACCTGGACACTCAGGGCAGGGAAAGTTATAATCACCAATTTCTCTGTGTGGCTTTCAATAAAGCAAACTGACGGTCGCTTCTCCTCCTCTTCCCCTCTGCGGCTTTCAGCTGCTTTATTGAAAGCCAAACAGGGAGATTGGTGATTAGAACTTTTCCTGCCGTCACACCTATCATCCCTGAGTGTCCCCTGTATCCTCATCTGGCTCCCCTCTCTGTCCTCCTGTGGGTTCCTCTGGTTCCCCCCGTCCTCCTTTATTCCCCCTCTGTGTGTTCCTCTGGTCCCCCCCCCTCCGTGGGCTCCTCGGCTACCAACTCCCCTCTATGTGCTCCTCCGATCTTTTAGGATGGAGAGCAGAGGAAGGGGCTGGTAAATCTGTCATTTACTAGTGACTTCCTTTTCTGATTGAGCAGAATCAGTGATCACTGACTCTGTCCATTCATAACTGAGCACTGTAATGTTTACGATGCTTCAGTTTATAAATGGAGAGGGGCCTCTGTCTCTTCTCCATTCATCTCCAGTGCAGCTGAGGCTGCTGAGAAAGGGACTGGGGTATCCCAATGTATGTATAAAATTGTAACAAAACAAAAAAAAGATCGGTAATCAGTATTGGCGAGTATTTGGGGAAAAAAAGTATTGGTACTTGTACTCGGTCTTAACGTGGTATCGGGACAACCCTAATACTTACCCTTTTGAGCTTTGAAGTGAGTCAGCATTGCTCTATTTAACTACCAGTGTACTAATTAACAGAGGCAAATCTCAATGTTTTGCTCAGTGCAGCTCTTCTAGTGGTTGAAAACCTCAGATCTGAAATATGAACAAAAAACAAATCTCTCTGTACTGTGTACATGTCTCAGTTAAAAGCACGAAGTGCCTGTCTGCTGCTTCATTCTTCTGCTATCAGCATGAGTCCCTTTTTACAAATTTTCCTAACACCAACAGAAAAAAGGTGACCGGAAGGGAGCTCCATCTGATTGACCGTCTCAACTCTTTTTCTGTATGCTGTGTGGAGAGGGGGGGGGGTGTCCCTTTCCTCCAATCGACTCCCAGAGCACGTCACATTGACCTCTGCAAAGAGTAACTTCAGCACTCCACCCCCATTTTTTCTGACAGCTCAGACAAGCTTTAGAAATTCTAGACTTTGAATGGCTGTAGAGAAGACTGCAGACTACAGGTACAATTTATGTAGGAGGATTTGTTTCATCTCTGTGATATCAGCTGAGGCCAGTAGCTTCACTGGGCATATGTAAGAGTTTACAACCACTTTAAAGAAAGCGGAAGGGGTCAAACTTTCTTTGTTTTATTTATTTATTTATTCACAACAGAAAGTGTGTCCATATTGACCACAACAGCAGTGTTAACAGAATGACATCCACAAGTACATATATACATAACCCAAGTACAAGATCTTTCCCCTGTAGACCTCCGGGCCCTTTTATGGGGCCATGGGGAGTCGCTTCGGGCTCTTACAGACTCCTCACCCTTGACCAGAGACGCCTTAGCAGTGTGGTACCGACGGAGAACGGTCTATGCCTTGACCACTGACCCGAGCCCGATGACTCCCTTGTTTGACAACCCGGCTCTTCCGGAGGGCAAACTTGCCCACTCACTTAATGGGTACAGGAGAGACCATTGGCCCACGGCACGGCGGTTTGTCGACGCTACCACGGGATCCTTCGTGATGGACGAGCTTTCCCCCCTCCCGAAGGTAACCTGGCTTACCCACATACACCTGTCAGCTTACTGCAAGCAACTATACAATACGGGACTGACCCATAGGCCCCCGACGGAGTTTGAGCAACTGTGCACGCCCCATGAAGTCCCCCGACATACTCTCTCCATGATATATAAAATTATCCTAGGACATACGAGTGACTCCCTTCCCAAATTCACCGCAGCTTGGTCTGGGGAGCTAGGGCAAGATATTAGCGAGGCAGCATGGCTAAAAGCCTTCTATTACACTCATAAATCCTCTGTCTCGAGTTATGTTCGGGAAAAAAATTATAAATTGCTGTCACGGTGGTATAGAGTGCCGTCCGCCCTCAGGATCATGTTCCCCTCGACATCGGACTCCTGTTGGAGATGTAACTTGGCTATAGGTACGCACCTCCACATATGGTGGGATTGCGAGATCATTCGCCCCTTCTGGAACCAGATATTTGAAATTTATTCGGACATGTATGGTGAGCCCCTCTCTCCCTCCCCTACTGTGGCCCTCCTATCCATTCTCCCGGGCTCCTTCAAATTCCAAAAACACACCCTTCTCAAGTTCTGTCTCAGTATAAGTAGGCAACTCATAGCCAGACATTGGAAGTCCTCATCGCCCCCGACACTAGCTGAATGGGTCTCTGAAATGAATGGAGTCATGTTAATGGAAGAACTCCAGGCTAAAGCCCTAGATAACCACGCTAAGTTCTCCTTTACATAGGGACTGTGGAGGCATCATTCTTCCTCGGAAAAATTAAAACAAATGCTCCCATCTGAACCGAGGTCTCCGCTGCCTTAAAAGATATGCGAGGCCTTGAATATACAAACTAGGTCCAAGACGCGGGGAGACCGAGCACACCGCATCCCCCCTTTCCTTTTTCTCTTCCTTCCCTCTTTTCCTCTACTAGTTCTTTTATTTGATCTATCCTTCTCCATTCTTTTCCGGTACCTATTTTGCCCTCCACGTAAGAGATCGGTTCGTCCAAGGCAATCCCCTATTTTCATGTTGTTAGAGGCTCAGTCCCTTGATGTACTCCTGGTTGCTTCCGACGTATGGAAGCACCGCTATCTCGTTCTTGGTGACACCCCTGGTGTGGGGACATTGTCCCCTTGCGTTCTCCTGGTCACGGGCGCAGCAGGCTCCCAAAGGGGCGCTCTGGCTAGGGGATGCGGTTGTGGGACATGTTCTGTTATATGCCGGATAGCTTTATATAAATGCCTCGTTGAGATGATGAACCTACCCATATTGTGTTCTGTACTATGAATAATTCAGTTTGTATTATGTGGAGGACCGACCCACCCACTGTTGGGGGACCGGCTCATGTTTTTTCCTGATTTCTGTCTGAAAATTTCTAATAAAACTTTTATTGAACCATACATAACCCAAGTAATCATATGCGTTCCTTGATTCAAACATGTTGCACAATGGATTTTCAGCTAGGCCCAGGTTGACCGGTGGCGCGGGCACCAGACGGCCAGCACAGCACACAAGCTGCAAGCTCCTCCGAGGTATGCCCGCATCAGGGTCGCCAACCGGCCACCATATGCTTATAGGATGCAATATAACATCTAGGTCCCGTGGACCCGCCCTCCTTTTTCCAATATACTAAAGTGCTAGGAAAAGGAAAGAGAAACAAAAGTGTTAGCAGTTGGGGTCAGTCTTTCTTTGATGGCTGCAGCAGAAGCATGACCTAGTGTGGAGATCCTCTGGAAATAAAAAAATAATCATCGATCAAATCTTCTTAACTGTCAGCTTTAATAGATCTGTGAAAATGCCAGTTGCCTGGCTCTTGTGCTCATCCTCTGGCTTTAGAGGTGGTTAACCTGCCAGAATTATGCAGATGAATTTTGACTTTACTGTTTGCATACTATGGGTAACACACAAGGTATTGATGCCAGAGAAAGCCAAGCAACTAGCGTTATAAGGAGATCAGACCGTGCAACTTTTTATTTTTCTATTTCTGTATTGTAATTTTTATTTTATTGTTTATTTCTATAATATCATTTTCAGTATCCCTGCACCAATTCATGCAATGTCTCTTCTCAGGGCACCTGCTACTCTTTGACCTTGGAAAAAGCTCCCAGAAGCCATCACTGGTTATAGAGCAGACAGACAACGGGAAGGCTGCTAATTGTCTGGAGTTTAATCGTGCTCAGACCCGGGTCTTGGCTGCCGGGGATGGAACTGGTACAGTGAAGATATGGCAGCTAAGTTCTGATTTTACAGAGCAAGGAGTCAGAGAGATGAACCTACTGGATGATATGGCCAGCAAGCTCGCTGACTGAACCACAGGGGGACTTCCAGTTCTCATATTTGTACTATATGTAAATAGACTAGATATCAATAAAAGTTTATGAAATAACATTTTATATTCATTAAAGCCAAATTTTCCTGTGATCCCAATTAAAAGGTTTTCCTTTACTTCTTGTTTGAACCTCAGCCGATTCAGCAGGTTCAAACTGTCTATGGCAGGCTTAAATTGATTGTAAAGGCTTGTTTTTTTTTGTTTTTTTTTTAAATAACAAACATGTTATACTTGTCTCCTCTGTGAAGTGGATTTGCACATAACAGCCTGGCTCCACCTCTTCTCAGGTCCTTCTTTGTTGCTCCTAGCCCCTCCCTTCTTTGAGTGCCCCTCAGCCAGCAGCTTGCTACAGGGGGCACCCAAGCCAAATCAGAGCTCCATGTATCCATTTAGACATGAACCGGCGACCTGGCCCCACTCCCTCTCCCTTGTTTGGCTGACTTACTTCGACAGCCGCGGAGCTAATGGTGCCACTGCTCTGTCTCAGCCAATCAGGAGTGGTGTCCTGGGTGGCTGAGGGGATCATGGACATCTCTTGAGAGAGAAGGGGCTCAGGTAGGTAATTAGGGGAGGGGGGGCTTCTACACACAAAAGTTTTTTTATGTTAATGCATTAAAGGGGTTGTAAAGGTTAGTTTTTATTTTCTAAATAGGCTCCTATTAATCTAGTGCATTGTTGGTTCACTTACCTTTTGCTTCGATTTCTCTTCTAATTTTTTTTTCTGAATTTCTCCCTTCCTGTTTCTCCTCAGTAAGCTGTTCTGGCTGACTAATCCCCAGCCAGATGACGGGGGCAAGCTTACTGAGGAGAAACAGGAAGTCAGAAATTCAGACAAAGAAAAAAAACATTTAGAAGGGAAATGGAAGACTTCCGGACAGTGGACTGTGGAGCTCAAGGGGCATATTCTACCTGTCTCACATCACCCTTCATGGAAAACTAAAAACCTACGAACACCTGAAGTCAGAATTTTCGCTCCCCGACCACATGTACTTTAGATACCTACAGCGCCGTCACACTTTTCGTGTACAATTCCCCCTAGATGACCCTTCTATAGAAAACAATCCCTTGATGGAGGCCATAAAATATCCAGACCCTAAGAAATTGATTTCTAATTTCTACAGCATGTTGTCACTCCCTACAGCGACTGTGGCGGCGTATGCTCTTAAAACTAGATGGGAGGGAGATGTTGGTCCAATCGCAGATAATGAATGGAGCGACGGCTTAGATTCGTGTAAATTGGTCTCTCCCAAATTGTCTGATCGGCTGACTCAGATATTTGTAACACACAGAGCTTATCTTACATGTGAGAAATAGGAAAAGGGGATGGACAGCCGCACTCCAGAGAAACTTCAAATAAAGTTGTCTTTTAATAAAAAATGGGCATGCAAAACAACACAGCCACAGGACAGGACAGCCGACGCGTTTCACACTATGTTAGTGCTTAGTCATGCCCATCAGTGATGCCTATAAGTGCAATCTATCATTGCCACCCATAAGTACCCATCCATGCAGCCTTTCAGTGCCCATCAGTGTCGCCTATCAGTGCCACCCATGAGTACCCATCAGTGTTGCCTATCAGTGCCCATCAGTTAAGGAGAAAACATACTTTTAACACAATTTTATAACAGGAACAAAAGAAAACGTTTTTTTAAGATTTCAAAGCGGTGGTCCACCCTTTTTTTTTTTTTTTTTTAAAGCCAGCAGCTACAAATACTGCAGCTGCTGACTTTTAAAAAATGTACACTTACCTGTCCAGCACACCCGCGATGTCACTAGCCGAGGCTTGCAATCGCTCGGTCCTCGACTGCTTCCGCCGCCATCCTCGGTGAGTGAATCAGGAATTTAAGTCTTGCGGCTTCACTGCCCAAATCCCTACTGTGCATGCGCGAGGATCGCGGCACGCCGTTGCTGGTCCCCGCTCTCTCCTGGGAACAGTGTTTTCCAGAAGACGGGGGGATGTTGACGTGACAGTCTGGATTCCCTGCGGGGATCAGAACTTGGAAGTGGTGCAAATATTTGTCTCAGACAGGTATCTGCACCCCCCTCTCCCTGAAAGGTGCCAAATGTGACACTGGAGGCATCCAAAAAGCAGAGGTTCACTTTTTGTAAGTATCTTTTTTTATTTCTTTATCAAAAACTAAAAACCACAGGAGGTCATAAAATACCACCAAAAGAAAGCTGTATTTGTGGGAACAAAATTATAATAATTCTGTTTGGATACAGTGTAGCATGACCACGCAGTTGTCATTTAAACAGAGCTAAAAGCTGAAAATTGGCTTGGACAGGAAAGGGGGCAAGTGCCTGGAATGGAAGTTAATACATTTTGCATACTGTATCTAGAAGCGCCTTTCTTTTCCTTTTTTATATCTTCAAAGGTGCTTCTCCTCTAACCATAGTGCTGCCAGAAGTGCCATCTCATCACTATCATCCCTCAAGGTATCTACTAGGGTTGTCCCGATACTAGTATCGGTATAGGGACCGATACTGAGCATTTGTGCGAGTACTTGTACTTGCGCAAATGCTCCTGATGCCTGACCCGATACTTTTTTTTTTTTCCAGAGAGAGAGGGGGTAGGGGGCGGCGAGCGGAGCAGAGCAGTCCTCAAAGAGAAAGCCAACCCCCCCTGCCACTGTCTAGTTGATCAGCGCAGGGAACAATACAGCTTTCATTTGAATAGCTGTCTTTCCCCCGTCGTGCCTCGTCATATATAGCCCCTCCCCCTTGTCTGGGCACTTTGATAGACAGATCACCCGTCCCAGGATTGGATGGGTGATCTGTCTATCAAAGTGCCCGGACAAGGGGGAGGGGCTATGACGAGGCACGGCGGGGGAACATACAGCTATTCAAATGAAAGCTTTAATGTTCCCCGCTTATCAACTTGGGGGACATGGCTGCATTTGGGGACACATTTAAAAAAAAAGTATCGGTATTCGGTATCGGCGAGTACATGAAAAAAAGTATTGGTACTTGGTACTTGTACTTGGTCCTAAAAAAGTGGTATCGGGACAACCCTAGTATCTACCTCCACCAGAGCGCCCTTATTTCCTTGTATTTAAGTCTAAAGGTCATGCCCACTAACCCCAAAAACCTTAAATTGGACCTTCACTCAAAAGTGAAATTGCTGTTTATTCAACTCCACACCACCATCCATAAAATGTTTTTCTTTCTTCTTAACGGGGAGTGGGTATCTTTTTTGACAGTTACCTGTTCTCCCCCTTCTCAATTCTTGCCTAGGCGAGAATGATGTTTCCTAGGTGAGAAGGCATTCTTCCAAAGCTTTGCTTGCATTTAAAGGCAAGGAGGAGCAAAATCTGGACAAAAGTCACCCTCATCTTCCTGTTCAGAAGAGACTAGTGATTGGCTTGAGAAGGTTTGAGAAGTTCTTGATGCCATGAAAGGAAGACTGGACGTTGCCAGAATAGATGGCCCTTGTAGAAGAATAATTCAGCAATTCCCTTAAAGGGGTGTTCCACCCAAATGTAATGTTTATTAAAAGTCAGCAGCTACAAAAAGTGTACCTTCTCCACGTTCCAGCGACGCGCCGTCTGGGGCTCCGCTCCTCTCCCCCCCTCCTAGGCCGGCGTCTTCATTTCGACTGTGGGCACCCAGCCGTGACAGCCTTCGGCTTCATGGCCGGGCACCCACTGCGCATGCGCAAGCCGCACTGAGAATGTGCGCGCAGCACGGCCCGTTGCTGATTGGACAGGCGATCGTCTAGGACCTGTCAGTGTCCTAGACGATCGCCTACAGGGAGGGGCTGCAATAAGGCGATTAAGCCTAATCGCCTTACCAGCCCCTCGGCGGAAGCAGGAAGTGGGACAGGAAGTCCCACTTCTTCTGAAGCCCCCACTCCCCCCCCCCCAAAAAAAAATTACATGCCAAATGTGGCATGTAAGGGGGAGGGGAGTGGATTAAGCGAAGTTCCATTTTTGGGTGGAACTCCGCTTTAACTACTTGCCGACCGCCCACCGTCATATTACTGCGGGACGGTGGCACTGCTGGGCGAGAGCCTGTAGCTATACGTCCACTCTAAAGCAGCCGCTAGGGGGCACGCACGCGTGCCCGCCGGGTATGATCGCCGTCGGGCACGCGCGCTCGTTCGTTACAGAGCGGGGACCGGGAGCTTTGTGTGTAAACACAAAGCTCTCTGGTCCTGTTAGCGGGGGAAACGCTGATCTTCTGTTCATACAATGTATGAACAGAAGATCAGTGATTTCCCCTAGTGAGTCCACCCCCCCATACAGTTAGAACACACCCAGGAACACACTTAACCCCTTCCCTGCCCCCTAGTGTTAACGCCTTCACTGCCAATGGCATTTTTATAGTAATCCAATGCATTTTTATATCATTGATCGCTATAAAAATGCCAATGGCCCCAAAAATGTGTCAAAAGTGTCCGAAGTGGCCGCCATAATGTCGCAGTACTGAAAAAAAACGCTGATCGCCGCCATACTATTAAAAAAAAAAAAAATTTTAAAAAAATGCCAAAAAAACGACCCCTATTTTGTAAACTATAACTTCAACCCAATCATAAATTCTTATTGCAATTAATATAATAGAAAATAATGTAGATAGAATGAATTTGTGTAATACTGTCCTAAACTGAGGAAAAACATTTTTTTTTATATATTTTTGGGGGATATTTATTATAGCAAAAAGTAAAAAATATTGCATTTTTTTCAAAATTGTCGCTCTATTTTTGTTTATAGCGCAAAAACTAAAAACCGCAGAGATGATCAAATACCACCAAAAAAAAGCTCAATTTGTGGGAAAAAAAGGACGCCAATTTTGTTTGGGAGCCACGTCGCACGACCGCGCAATTGTCAGTTAAAGCGACGCAGTGCCGAATCACAAAAAGTGCTCTGGTCATTGAACAGCAGTATGGTCCGGGGCTAAAGTGGTTAAACCTCATACAAAGGATCGACTTCCATCAAACAAATCCATGGATTTTTGTCTGACGGGTGGTGCCTGTGAACCTGGTCTTGAATACAGACGGCAGAATTTTTTCATCCAACATTCACAAAACTATGTGTTTTTTCTGCTCTTTATCGCCACCCTTTGGGCAACTTCTGCTAATGTTGTCTGATGGTTAGAATTGGTTTCGGAGCATGCATGTTTGTACTTTGGATTTGTGTACAACACATTTATTGTCAGACAGTTGGTGAGCATGAACAGCCAACATTTGTTGTCGTTAATTCCGCCAACAATTGTCTGATGGAGCACACACAAGGTCGCATTATCCGACACAACATGTCCAGCAGACAATTGTCGTAAAATCCGATCGTGTGTACGGGCCTTAAGAGTGTCTTGACCACATGGTTAATTGTGACAACTCATGTAGAATGTAATAACCACATGTTCAATGAATGTGACAACCTGGCAGGTGTGGATATGTTTATCCTGTGCTGCTTGAACCTGCAGGGCTTATACAGTCATGCTCATCTGTCTCTTCTTTTTTGAAGAGTCCACAGAAAAATGTTTGCCTGGAGAGATAGGAGACTGCTCACTGATGGAAAAGATAACCCTTTCACAGGATGAGTGGAAACACTCCTTTAGAGCGTATTAGCCAGTGGTGGCCCCTGCATTAAGGGCGCATGAGCACCGCCCCCTCTCCAGCCACCCCCTCTGTGCACTATGGATAGATTCAGGCAATGCATGAACCTATCCATAGCCTCCGATGCCACCCTCCCATTTAGGTCAGAACATACAACCCTTTCACAGAGTGAGTGGAAACATTCCTTTTAAGGGGTTGTAAGGGTACATTTTATTTTTTCCTAAATAGCTTCCTTTACCTTAGTAACTCCACACAGTAATGTAAGGCTTTCTCCCTGGTGTGGAGTGTCATGCTAGCCCCCTCCCTTGGACTACAGGACAGTCAGGACGTCCACTAACACACAGCTCCTTTCTCTATCTACAGCGTAGACAGCATCCTGACTCTCCTGTAGTCCAAGGGAGGGGGCGAGCACGACACACCACACCAGGGAGAAAGCCTCACATTACTGTGTGGAGTTACAGACAGAAGAACAGCAAGTGAGGATTTCTCAGAAGAAATAAGGACATTTAAAAGCAAAATAGAAGGATGAGGTAAGTGAAGGAGGACTGCACTAAGGTAAAGGAAGCTATTTAGGGGGGAAAAATTACCTTTACAACCCCTTTAAGTGTTTTGGCCACCTGTTTAATGAATGTTTGGTATTTTCATCTCTGTTTGCTTAATCACTTCAAGAACAAGCCTATTTCTGACACTTATTTTTTTCAAGTAAAATCTGTATTTTTTACTAGAAAATTACTTAAAGGGGTTGTAAAGATACAATTTTTTTTTTCTTCCTAAATAGTTTCCTTTACCTTAGTGCAGTCCTCTTTCACTCATCCTTCCATTTTGCTTTTAAATGTCCTTATTTTTTCTGAGAAATCCTCACTTCCTGTTCTTCTGTCTGTAACTCCACACAGTAATGCAAGGCCTTCTCCCTGGTGTGGAGTGTCGTGCTCGCCCCCTCTCCTGGACTAGAGGAGAGTCAGGGCGTGCTATATGTTGCAGATAGATAAAGGAGCTGTGTGTTAGTGGGAGTCCTGACTCTCCTGTAGTCCAAAGGAGGGGGCGAGCACGACGCTCCACACCAGGGAGAAAGCCTTGCATTACTGTGTGTAGAATACAGACAGAAGAACAGGAAGTGAGGATTTCTCAGAAGAAATAAGGACATTTAAAAGCAAAATGTAAGGATGAGGTAAGTGAAGGAGGACTGCACTAAGGGAATGGAATCTATTTAGGAAACAAAATGTACCTTTACAACCCCTTTAAAACCCCCAAACATTATATATATATATATATATATTTTTTTTTTCCAACAAAGACCCTGGAGAAGAACATGGCAGTCATTGCAATATTATGTCAGGGCTCCAATTTTTTGTTTTTGTTTGAGAGCTCCAAATTTTAAGTCCTGAGCTACTAGCCAGGCCTCAAGGGTTTCTCGTCACCAGTTGCCACACTCAACCCCTACCCTGCCCCTAAACACACCCTCATAAATTATCTCATGAAATTGCACTTAAATGTTTTATGCAGAATTAAGTTATAAAAATAATTAACAACTATCCAAGCCCAAAACTGTAGCCTGCCTGTGCCCACCAGTGCAGCCTGCGTCCCCAGTGCAGCCCACCTCTGCAGGGGAAAGGAGCTGCCGCTGCCTGGCTTATTTAAATGCTGGGGAACATAAAAGCTTGCATTACAATGGCTGTGTGTTCCCCGCTGTGCACCGTCATATACAGCCATGGGCGTCCGCTCCATAGGGCAACGGGGGGCAATTGACCCCCCCTGGGATCGTGAAAGAGTGTCACTGCAATAATCATTTATGTCTGCAGTCTGTCAGTGTATTTACTCCGCTTCCGCGGCCCGCCCCTGTTTGCCGACACCAAGCTCCAGCCTGACCAATATGATCATCGTGCTGCCAAGCCCTCCAACCTAAGTTTACACCCCCGCCCGTCGCCCGTCCTGGCGGCGTGACGTCACTCACGGCGGGCGGGGATTATCATTCAGGGCTGGTTGGGTTACACTGATGAAAGGAGTGTAGAGAGGAGGAGCCAGCGCTGCCGACGAGGAACAAACCAGGCAAGCACCAACAACATCTATCTTCATTACAAAATGTCCTAAATGTACAGTTGCACTGGTCATAGTAACTCATGTATTAATGTCCTGCACTGTGCAGGACATTAATACATGAGTTTCCATGACCAGTGCAGGACATTTACCCCCCCACCATGCTGCATATTAAATAAATAAAAAAATGACATTCACAGTTCATAATCTTCAGACTGCATTCCGTATGGCATTATTAACTGTGATGACTTACTGTGATTTTTTTTAACTATGCAGCATGGGGGGGGGGGGTAAATGTCCTGCACAGGTCATGGAAACTCATGTATTATTGTCCTGCACAGTGCAGGGTGTTGTGTAATGTAAAGGGATCCAGAGGTGCAGGGTGCTGTGCAATGTAAAGGGGTCCAGAGGTGCAGGGTGCTGTGTAATGTAAAGGGTCCAGAGGTGCTGTGTAATGTAAAGGTGTCCAGTGATGCAGGGTGCTGTGTAATGTAAAGGGGTCCAGTGATGCAGGGTGCTGTGTAATGTAAAGGGGCCCAGAGGTGCAGGGTGCTGTGTAATGTAAAGGGGGCCAGTGATGCAGGGTGCTGTGTAATGTAAAGGAATCCAGAGGTGCAGTGCTATGTAATGTAAAGGGGCCCAGAGATGCAGGGTGCTGTGTAATGTAAAGGGGCCCAATTGTGCAGGGTTCTGTGTAATGTAAATGGGCCCAGTGACGCAGGGTGCTGTGTAATGTAAAGGGGCCCAATTGTGCAGGGTGCTGTGTAATGTAAAGGGGCCCAGTAATGCAGGGTGCTGTGTAATGTAAAGGGGCCCAATTGTGCAGGGTGCTGTGTAATGTAAAGGGGCCCAGTGATGCAGGGTGCTGTGTAATGTAAAGGGGCCCAGTAATGCAGGGTGCTGTGTAATGTAAAGGGGCCCAATTGTGCAGGGTGCTGTGTGATGTAAAGGGGCCCAGAGATGCAGGGTGCTGTGTAATGTAAAGGGGCCCAGTGATGCAGGGTGCTGTGTAATGTAAAGGGGCCCAGTGATGCAGGGTGCTATGTAATGTAAAGGGGCCCAATTGTGCAGGGTGCTGTGTAATGTAAAGGGGTCCAGAGATGCAGGGTGCTGTGTAATGTAAAGGGGCCCAGAGATGCAGGGTGCTGTGTAATGTAAAGGGACCCAATTGTGCAGGGTGCTGTGTAATGTAAAGGGGCCCAATTGTGCAGGGTGCTGTGTAATGTAAAGGGGTCCAGAGATGCAGGGTGCTGTGTAATGTAAAGGGGCCCAGAGATGCAGGGTGCTGTGTAATGTAAAGGGGCCCAATTGTGCAGGGTGCTGTGTAATGTAAAGGGGCCCAATTGTGCAGGGTGCTGCTGTGTAATGTTAAGGGGCCCAGTTGTGCAGGGTGCTGTGTAATGTAAAGGGGCCCAATTGTGCAGGGTGCTGTGTAATGTAAAGGGGCCCAATTGTGCAGGGTGCTGTGTAATGTAAAGGGGCCCAGAGATGCAGGGTGCTGTGTAATGTAAAGGGGCCCAATTGTGCAGGGTGCTGCTGTGTAATGTTAAGGGGCCCAGTTGTGCAGGGTGCTGTGTAATGTAAAGGGGTCCAGAGGTGCAGTGGTGGAGAGGGGGTACACAGTAGTGACAAAGAGATATTGAAAGATGCAGGGGGCACAGTGGGGCGTTTTTACATTTTAACCTCCGCTAGCGGTCGAAGAAAGGGTTAAATGCGACTGTGTGTCACTGCTGCTGAAGCGCCCCCCCCCTGAATTTTTTTTAGCGGATGCCCATGTATACAGCCCCTCCCCCTTGTCCAGGAAACTTTGATAGACAGGATTGGACGGGTGATCTGTCCATCAAAGTGCCCGGACAAAGAGGAGGGGCTGTATATGGCACCGCACAGCGGGGAACACACAGCCATTGTAATGAAAGCTGTTATGTTCCCCAGCGTTCTAATCAGCCAGGCGGCGGCTCTCCTCCCCCTACGATCACTGGGACAAAGGCTCCCATACAACTTAGACTGACGGCGGTGCTCGCCCCCTGCTCCCAGGCAGCCCCCCTGCCAGCCCTCAAAATGGTGGATTTTTTGAGGACTTTTATATGTCATGCAGTATTTGCGCAGCAGTCTTCTAATAATTAAATCTTTCGGGAAAAAATGCACAAAGCCCAATTTGTTTGCATATTGTAAAAGATGATGTAATGCTGAGTAAATAGATACCTAACATGTTACACTCTAAAATTGCACGCATTCATGGAATGGCGACAAACTATGGTACCTAAAAAAATCTCCATAGGAAATGTTTACATTTTTTTTAACAGTTACCGGTTTAGAATGATAGAGGTCTTTTGCTATTGATCTTACTCTAGCGATCACGGCGATACCTCTTATGTGTCATTTGAACACCGTTCCGTGACTTACGTGTGTGTTTTCTTTGGTGCACAACCTTCTTTTTTTTTATTTGACACTGTCCCTTTAAAAAAATAAAATCTGATCACTTTTATTGCTGTCACAAGCAATGTAAACATCCCTTGTGACAGTAATAGGCAGTGACAGGTACTTTTGGAATACTGTTTTTTTTTTTAAATTGCGCTTTTGGCAGTCGAGTAAACCGGACGTGATGACACTTCTGGGTTTTTGCAACTCCATCAAAGCAGGTTCTGGTTTAGTTTGGGTCTCCCGACAGCCGGTGGGCGCGCCGGTTGGACGCTCGGATCTCCTGGTGGGATGTGAGACCTGGGCAGAGTGGCGGCAGGAGTCCCCCTCTCACTGCTCGTGATAACGGCCGAGTGGCTGCTGGGCCGACCGCCAGGTCTAATAAATGGTACAATCACTTCAACGAAATGACATGCAGGTACGTGATTTTGCTTGAATGGTTAAAGCAAGATTCATACAGTCGTGTTCATAGGCGTTTTCTTTATTGAAGAGCCTAAAGAGGACTGTTTTGATTCCGCTTTATCCACTCCTTACATGCAACATTTGGCATCTAATTTTTTTTTGGGGGGGGGGAGGGAGTGGGGGGCTTCAGGGGGAGTGGGACTTCCTGTCCCACTTCCTCCTTCTGCTGAGGGCCTGGTAAGGCGAATAGCTTAATCTGCTTAATACTGCAGCCCCTCCCTGTAGGCGATCACCTGTCCAATCAGACTGGTCAGCGCCGCTCGCGCATGCGCAGTGGGTGCCCGGCCGTGAAGCCAAAAGCTATCACGGCCGGATGCCCACAGTTGGAATGAAAACGCCGGCTGGAGAGGGGGAAAAAAGAGCGCAGCCCCAACCGGCGTGTCGCTGGAACGTGGAGCAGGTAAGTGTCTGTTTATTAAAAGCCAGCGGCTACACTTTTTATAGCCGCTCACTTTTAATAAACATAAAAAAAGGCTGGAACACCCCTTTAACAAAGCAGCCAACAAAAATGATTAAATGCTGTAAAAAAGTTTGCTTTGTAACAAACCCTAAAGGGTTAACTACTGTTAGAGGGTGGCTGAAGCTCCAATCTAAAGCCCTGATTCACCAGGTGGTCATTAACCAATCCTAGCCCTGCCAGGAATCAGGACATTATGAAGGAGTTTTGTTCAGAACAGCAACAAAAGGTAAGAATTTGCAACAGAATTGCAATAATATTTTGCATTGTACACAAACCACACAAGGGAATTGTAGACACCATAAAAGCATGCTTCTCCCCCTTATTTTGGGGGGTGAAAAACTGGAAAACACAAAAAAATATATAAAAGGATGTCCTATATTTCAACAGGCAATAGCTGGGTACAGTAGTCACCCACAGGCGACTCCCCTACCTTCTCTGGGAATGCTGGTGGTTTGAAGGGGTTGGCACAAAAGTAAAGCCAACATGACAAGCCACCAATGGGTAATGCCATGTGTGAACAGACAAAGTATTACTTTGTGCACCTGCTATGCAGAGCACTCGATGTGGAGGAGCTTAGGGTATGCACAGTGGCTGCTGGGAACACAAGCCACAACAATACAGCATTCATTTGGATACAAAGCATTATTAACCACTTGACCACTGGGCACTTAAACCCCCTTAATAACCAGACCAATTTTCAGCTTTCGGTGCTCTCACATTTTGAATGACATTTACTCAGTCATGCAACACTGTATCCATATGAATATGACTTTTGTCCCCCCCCCCCCCCACAAATAGAGATTTCTTTTGGTGGTATTTGATCACTTCTGGGTTTTAAAAAATGTTTTGCGCTATAAAAGAAAAAAGACTGAAAATTCTGTAAAAAAAAAATGAATTTTTCTTTGTTTCTGTTATAAAATGTAATTTTTCTTCATAAATTGTGGCCAAAATACATATCTTTGGTAAAAATAAGTACAAATTGGTGAATATTACTTGGTCTTTGTGAAAGTTTTATAGCGTCCACAAGCTATGGTGCCAATATCTAAAAATTGTTTGTGGTATTGCAGAGTACTGCGCAGGGGGTATTGCACAGGGTATTGCAGGGATGGCTGGATTTGTGAATCCTGTGTGTGTGCCCCAATTCTGGGAGGACATCCATAGACATCCTCCCAGAGTTAACGAACCGCCTTGTAGCTGTAATTCGGCTATGGGGCAGTGATTAAGTGGTTAAATTTAGCTCGCCCAAGCTGCCAACCATCTTTAAACACTGGTACGGTGCACGTGCCTAGAGCAGACGTTGCCTACACCACTACCCATGTCACATGAACCCAGGCTGTTAGTCCTGGAAAAAAAGCCGCTCTGAGGACCAGCAGTGGGACTCCCTGGATTATGGGTCATTTAGTTGACACCAAGAAGAACGCCAAGGCTGTAGGTGGGCTCAAATTTATGAGTTAGGTCCGGGAAGCATTGGGAGGGGGCCTTTTAGTTTAAAACTAGTTATAAGTTCATTGGGGCAGTTGCTTGACATTTTGTTTCAGAACAGTGAGATCTTGCCTGGGATATGAAGGAGTGGCAGTGCTTATGGCATGATGAATTCTCTTTAGGTGACTTGCCATGCAGTAGAGCTTTATAACCTGTCACAATATGGACACACTTTCATACCATATTGGTGGGTTCCTTAACCACTTCCATACAGGGCACTTATACACCTTTCTGCCCAGACCAATTTTGAGTTTTCTGTGCTGTTGCACTTTGAATGACAATTGCGCGGTCATGCTACACTGTACCCAAATTACATTTTTTTTTTTAGGGTTGTCCCGATACCAGTATCGGTATCGGGACCGATACTGAGCATTTGCGGGAGTACTTGTACTCGCGCAAATGCTCCTGATCCCAGATCCAATAAAAAAGTGGTATCGGGACAACCCTAATTTTTTATCATTTTGTTCCCACAAATAGAGCTTTTGGTGGTAGTTGATCACCTCTGGGATTTTTACTTTCTGCTAAAAAAAAAATTAAAACCCCGAAAATTTTGAAAAACAAATGCTTTTTTTTTGGTTTCCGTTACAAAACTTTGTAAAGAAGTACGTTTTCTCATTCACTGATGTTCTGCACTGATGAGGTGGCACTGATGAGGTGGAATTGATGGTAACTAATATGCAGCACTGATGGGGCACTGATAGGCGGCACGGATGTACTTTATTATATTGTACTGATTGATGCCAAGCGGTTCCAAACAATAATGCCTGCCAATCAGTGATGCCCATTGTGGGCACTGATTGGCATCCATTGTGGGCACCATAGGCGTGCGCAGCCCATTGCATTAGGGTGTGCACCCCAAAGCTCAAACCCATGTGTATATATACTGACGGTGTCATTAGAGCAGTGGACGGTGTCAGTAGGGTAGTGGATGGTGTCAGTAGTTTTTATTTGTATTATTTTATGTTATATTCTTTTTTACAATTTTATTTGTTTCATTTTTTTTTTTCCAAAATAGGGGGAATGTTTGGCACATGGGGTGATTAGGGTGTGCCCAGGCACACCTGGCACACCCTGTGCGCACGCCTATGGTGGGCACTGATTGCCATCCCTGGTGGTCTAGGGTGGCATACCTGGTGGCATCCCTGGTGGTCTAGTGTAGGCATCCTCGGGGAGGCTGCGCTGATAATCGATCAGCACAAGCCCCCCTGTCAGAGGAGCAGCCGATCGGCTCTCCTCTACTCACGTCTGACAGGCACGCGAGTGAGGAAAAGCCGATAACCGGCTCTTCTTGTTTACATCGTGATCAGCTGTGATTGGACACGGCTGATCACGTGGTAAAGAGTCTCTGTCAGAGACTCTTTACCTAGATCGGTGTTGCAGGGTGTCAGATTGACACCCCGCAACAACGATCGCCGCGATGTGTTGTTGCGGGGTGTCAATCTGAAGACGTCAAATGACGTTGGGTCAGGATGTTGAAACCATTTTGCCGCCGTCATTTTGTAATATGGCTGGCGGCAAGTGGTTGAATGAAAGGCAGTGGCATATCATCCATGTGCGCAATGTGTGGGAAGGAGGGCGCACTGTGTCCCCACACATTGTACAGTTGGAGGAGCTGCTGCTGCTCTGTCCTAGAACAGTAATAAAGAAAAGGGAGTTTGGAAAATTTGGATGAAGCATTAGACTGATGGGGGTAAAGCTGCCCATTCCTCTTGTCGAAAAGCCTCCGTTCCTGTAAATTCTTGTGCTGTCTTGCATGAACTGCCCATTTGAGATCTTCCCAGAGTGGCTTAAGGATATTGAGGCAGGGCCGGTTTTAGGTGTTCAGGCGCCCTGTGCGAGCTAATCCTGTGCCCCCCCCCCCATCTTCACCCCTCGCCCCCTGGTCACCAAAACATACACAAAGAGGAAAAATATTTGTAACAAATAATTTGTTTTAATTTAACTTTACATTACATAGCACCCTGCATCTCTGGACCCCTTTACATTACACAGCCCACTGCACCCCTTTACATTACACAGCACCCTGCATCTCTGGACCCCTTTACATTGCACAGCACCCTGCACCCCTTTACATTACACAGCACCCTGCATCTCTGGACCCCTTTACATTACACAGCACCCTGCATCTCTGGACCCCTTTACATTACACAGCACCCTGCATCTCTGGACCCCCTGCATGTTACACAGACCCACCTTCAGTGTATCCACCCCTTCAATGCAGACCCCCGTTCAGTGTAGCCTGCCCCATTCAGAGCAGCCCCCCGTTCAGTGCAGCCCCCCCATTCAGTGTCGCCTCCCCCTGTTTAGTGTAGCCCCCCTCGTTCAGTGCAGCCCCCATTCAGTGTCGCCTCCCCCCGTTCAGTGCAGCTCCCCATTCAGTGCAGCCCCCCTTCAGTGTAGCCCCTTTGTTCATTGTAGCCCCCCCGTTCAGTGCAGGCCCCCCTTCAGTACCTCAGATCAGCGCGGGCAGCACATGCACAGCAGGTCCCCTCCCCCTGTTTACACATAAACAGAGAGGAGGGTGGGCGGCTTCACTCAGCTGTGCCTGTGTGACATCCGGGATCGCATCGAGACAGGCAGCCCGTAGCTGCAAGAGGAGGGGATGGTAGGTGCAGCGGTGTCACCCTGCACCCCCCCCCCCCCCGCACACCCCCTTCCCCTAGCCACTGTAGCTATCTCGCCTCTCCCTGCCTGTGCCAGTGTGCCGCTGCCTAAACCGTGGGTGTAATACAATCTCTGAGAGGGGTGCCGGTCTGACACCCCCCCCCCAGTGTGTGGTACCCTGGGGCGGCTCCCCCCCTTAGTACGTTTCTGGATGGCCACACGGCGCCCCTGTTGCCCATGGCGCCCTGTGCGGACGCACAGCTCGCACACCTCAAAGGCCGGCCCTGTATTGAGGTCAGGAGACAGATGGCCACTCCAGAACCTTCATTTTATTCTGCTGTAGCCAATGACAGGTTGACTTGGCCTTGTGTTTTGGATCATTGTCATCTCCAAGTACGTTCCATGCACAGATTCCTGGCTGATGAATGCAAATGTTCCTCCAGGAATTTTTGATAACATACTGCATTAATCTTGCCACCAATTTTAGCCAAATTTCCTGTGCCTTTGTATCTCACATATGCCCAAAACATCAGCGATCCACCTCCGTATTTTTCATTATTGGCCTTCTTGACTCCTCTCCAAATGTAGCATTTATGGTTGTGACGAAAAAGCTATATTTTGGTCCCATCACTCCAAATAACTTTTTGTGCCGTTTGACATATTGTAAGTGGGATACTTTGTGGCATTTGCATAGTTATGGCTTTCTTCTGGCGACTCGACCATGCAGCCCATCTTTCAAAAGCCTCCTTATTGTGCATATTGAAACAACCACACCACGTGTTTTCAGAGTGTCCTGTATTTCACCTAAAGTTATTTGTGGGTTTTTCTTTGCAACCCAAACTATTTTCCTGGCAGTTGTGCTGAAATTTTAGTTGGTCTACCTAACCGTGGTTTTCTTGATTATACATCACGGGATACAGAGACTTAATGGGTTATGTAGTCACCACAGATGATTGGACACTGGCAAACCCAAGTAAAATTGAGTTCTTCCCCTATATAACCCCTCCCAAATGGAGAGTACCTTAGTTTCTTCACCAGTGTTAAGGTGGTTGGTCACGTTCAACATGTGTTAAGAAGACAAATTCTCTTTTGATGGTCTGGCTGCGGAGACCTAGGAGCTATAACTGGATCCATTCCTCGGGCTGATATCAAAGGCCTAAGATGGTTGGTACCCGGGCCTCGTGTAAGAAGAAACAAGCTTTGCCTGTAATATCTCTCTGCGGAGGTCTGGGCTCCAGACTTTGGTGTACTAATACATCTGTGGCATTAAAAGTTTCTGACAGAGTCTTCTACAGGTCCTGGTATGAGGTTTTCTCTAATAAAAAACCCTTGGTAAACCTTAAGGTTTGCCTGCCATGATGGGTGAAAGCTGGAACTACTTTTAGTAGCTTTCCTGCAGCGTGGATCAGGTAAGAAGAAGATAATTTTTATTGATGTATTATCTTCTATTGAAGTAGGATGTCTTTCCTGGTTCTCGCCACTGGAGGGAATAAGTGCAACCTGGTGTTTTCTTACATAGCCTTTCCAGGATAACATGCTCAGTGAAGTCAGTCAAATACAACACCACTCACCTCCTTCTGCTGCAGGCTCTGCCACGATACCCATACAGGGGTCCACAAGTTGTCTCTCCCCCCTCTTCCTCGTCTCCTAGGCACCGCCATGACAGGGGAGCGTGTGCGCACATGCGAAAATCGGGAGCGTGTTTTTCTGTCAGAGAGACATGGATGAGGGAGGGCCAAAAGAAGTTGCTAGTGCCCGTGAGCAATGCAGCACACCAGAGCCTTCTGTAAGTGGCATGGACACAGAGCTGTGGGCTGTAGGAATACCTGTGGATTGAACCAGGCAAACCTAAGACTCCTACTCGGCATCAGTTTGTGCAGGGAGCTGATATTTTGTGTATTGTAAGACTATCTCACAGCATTGATTGCATTTTATATTTGTGGATAGTACATTTGCTTTGCAGTAAGGACTATGTCCCCGAGAAGAGGGTCTAGGGCGAATAAAAAAGGCACCAGAAAATCCCTGCGTACGGCTAATGCCGCGTACACGCGATAATTTTTCGGCATGTAAAAAACAATGTTTTTCAGCAACTAGAAAAAACATTTTTTTTTCCAACTTCATCATTAAAACGACATTGCCCACACACGATCGTTTTTAAAAAATGCTCTAGCAAAGCGCGGTGACGTAAAACACGTACAACGGCACTATAAAGGGGAAGTTCCATGTGGATGACGCCACCCCTGGGGCTGATTTAGCTGATTTTGTGTTGGTAAAAGACGATTTGCGCTTTCTTTTGTCGGTTACAGCGTGATGAATGTGCTTACTCCATTACGATTGGTAGTTTTACCAAAACGAGCGCTCCCGTCTCATAACTTGCTTCTGAGCACGCGTGAGTTTTTAACGTCGTTTTAGCCCACAAGTCGTTAAAAAATGCAGCACGTTCGGAATTTTTTTTGGATGTTTTTTAGAACCCAAAAAATTATGTGAAGCCCACACACGATCATTTTAAATGACAGCATTTTTTTTAAAACGTTTGTTTTTTTCATGCTGAAAAATGATCGTGTGTACGCGGCTTAAGGTTTCTGAGCTTGCCTGCAGTTTACCATCCCCCTCTGTCATGCAAATTTTCAAACTTCAAAAACAGTACTGGTGTCAGCGGATGCATTATTAACCCCCAGCTCTGGTGTCAGTGGATGCATTCTTTTTTTTTTTTTCAAAATCTTTATTTATTCACAACAGGAAACATATCCACATCGATCACAACATTGTAAGAATGAGAAAAGGAAAGAAAAGGTATTGACATCTACAGGAAAATACACTTCATATAAACACACATATGTGTGGCAAGTCTATTCACAGTGTTTGGTGAGCAATCTGGCCTTCCAAGCCAAGGTGTCAGCTCTTATGAGCGATAGGTAGGTGGTCTCGCACCGACCTCATCGAGCTCATCCTGTGTTTGGTTCGGTGTGTATTATCAGACAACCTCCGTCCAAAGATGTATCGTGTGACACGGACCTGCGGACATGATCCCATTTTCCGTTACCGAAGGAGAAGTAAAAGAAAAGGGTGGAAAGCGATAAAGAGAGAGAGTTCTCAAGTCTGATACGGGATGTAGGAGGGGGGTAGTCACCTCGAGGGGTTCTCCCGGGAGGTGGCTCAAGAATCAGCGGGGGAGAGGGGGGTGGGGGAAGGGGGGGGGGGGGGGCTCGCAAGCTTGGACCGGTTCAGTTAACATGTCCATCAACTAGTCTCCTGTCGGTAGTTCCAGTCTCTGTGTTAAGGGGGGGGGGGAATTCTGTCTGTGGGCTCAGGTAGGGTTCCTAAGTGCTTGTCCCTCGTCAGAGTAGGTAAAGGTAGCCCATAATTGCCAGGTCTGCGTATAGGTTTCCTGTCTGTCTGTGTTAGTAAGAATCAGGTCTTCCAGTCTGCTAATGTCGTCCACCTTCCGTAGCCACATCGCTACTGTCGGTGGGTCTGGCGACTTCCAGCAAATGGGGATGCAGGCCTTGGCCGCATCTAGGAGGTGTCGAATGATCGATTTTTTTATATATGCGCGTGGGGACGTCATTAGCGTGCAACAGGAAGTACGCCGGGTCGTCCGGGACCTGTCTGTCCGTAAAGTTTTGTATGATCCTCCTCACCTCTGTCCAGAAGGGTTTCAATTTCGGACATGACCAGAAAATATGGAGCATTGTCCCCGTTTCACTCTGACAGCGCCAACAGACCTCTGGCGTCGTCCTGAACAGTTTATGCAAGAGAGCTGGGGTGCGGTACCAACGGGTCAGGATTTTGTAGTTCGTCTCTTGGGCTTTCGTACAGATAGAGGATTTATGTGTGAATGTTAGAATTTGTTGTTTTTGTTTATGGGAAAATGTACAATTTAGTTCACGTTCCCACTTGGCGATGCAGGGGATTTGGTAATTCTCCTTTGGTGTGATCAGTGTGGTATATAGAATGGACAGCGCGTGTGGCAGTACTTCTGTGCCCGTGCATAGCTCCTCTAAAGGCGAGAGAGCTGGGCTTCCCGCTGGGGGTGGTGGTAATGTGTGTAGGAAGTGGCTCAATTGGTTGGCTTTCAGGAAGTCCAAATGGTATCTGCCTTCTTTGTCTAATAGTTCGGTGAGTGTACGCCAACGTCCCGCCGTACTAAAATGAGAGGCCTGGAAGGTGCCAGAGTCCTTCAGTGCTCGAAACGCTGCGTCCCGTAGGCCTGGTTCAAACTGTGGGTTGCCTATTATAGGGCGCAGGGGCGACTGTTCTGGTGGGGAGCCTGTTTGATTTAGAAGCCTAGTGCATATTTTGATAGTGGTGCCTATTAATGGATGGGACCTAATGGGTTGGGGGAGAGTCTTCAAGCACCATGGGGTTCTCTGCAGCGGAATCTCACTCTGAGCTTGTTCTAAACGTGGCCATAATTTCGTACCCCCGTGTCGGCACCAATCAATGAGACGGTTCAAATGAGCAGCTTGGTAGTATACACGCACGTTAGGCATGGCCAGGCCACCGAAGCGCTTAGGTAATGAAAGAACCGATCTATGTATTCTGGGGTGTTTCCCTGCCCAGAGAAAACGCTTAAACATAGTCTGTATTTGTCTAAAGTAGTCTGCGGGTATATGTATGGGGATAGCCTGGAGAAGGTATATAAACTTGGGTAAGATGGACATTTTTAGTATGCTGCATCTACCGAACCATGAGTGGAGACCAGTGGTCCAGCGGTCCAGCAGTTTCTGAACTGCCTTCAGCAGTGGTGGAAAGTTCAGCTTGTACAGTTGGGAGAGTGACTGGGGTATACGGGTACCTAGGTAATTTAGGGCTGTGTCTGTCCAGTGTAAACCCAGGCTTCCTCGAAGCCGTCTCAGGGTTGCATCAGGTATCCCCACCCCCATCGCCACTGACTTGCTCATGTTAATTTTTAAGTTGGATATCCGTCCGTAGGACTCAAATTCCCTCAGCAGACCGGGGAGGGAAGTTTCAGGATCTGTCAGTGAGAACAGGAGGTCGTCAGCATATGCGGAGACCTTATATTCTCCGTCCCCCAACCTAACCCCTGATATGTCTGAATTAAGGCGGATCCGACGCAGAAAGGGTTCGAGGGTCAGTGCGAATAGGAGGGGTGATAGGGGGCACCCCTGGCGAGTCCCATTAGTAATTGGGAAGGTTTCTGACAGCACCCCGTTAGGTTTGACCCTGGCGGTTGGATCCGCATATGTTGCCGAGATCCAGTTGGTCACTTTGGGTCCTAGTCCGATATGTCTAAGCGTGTCGAACAGATATCGCCAGCTGACTCTGTCGAACGCTTTTTCGGCGTCCGTGCTCACAAAGACACATGGTGTCTTCTTAGCAGACACCGTGTGTAGTAGATTCAGTACTTTGGTGGTATTGTCCCTAGCCTCCCTGGTAGGGACAAATCCCACTTGGTCTAGGTGGATAAGGCTCGGGAGGTGATACTGAATTCTAGTGGCTATAATTTTGGTGAGGAGTTTCAAGACCACATTGAGCAGTGAAATAGGGCGGTAGCTACCGCATTGGCTTGGGTCTTTCCCTTCTTTAGGGATGACAGCTATATGGGCCTGTAGTGTAGATGTGTGTAATTTCGATCCTGCCCCTAGATTGTTAAACAAACGTAACAGGTGGGGGCCCAGGGATGGGAGAAGGGTTCTGTAGTATGTAACGGTTAACCCGTCTGGGCCTGGGGCTTTGCCTGGTTTAGTAGCTCCCAGGGCTGATTGGAGTTCTAGCATGGTAATAGGACTGTCTAGGAGGGCTGCGTCGTCTGGGGACAGGGATGGCATACCCGAGGAGGTTAAATAGTCACGCGCAACGTCTGTGTCCTGGTCTGGTGTCGTGGGAGGTAGGTTATATAGTGCGTGGTAGAAGTTCCTAAACTCCCCTGATATCGATTGTGGGATCGATTATCTTTTGTCCGGTTCTGGAGACAATATGGGGGATATAGGATGCGACGTGCTGTGCGCGTAGGGATCTAGCTAACATTTTACCACATTTATCCCCAGACTCGTACACCTTACTCCTGCAGACTTGGGCGGATGCTTTGGCCTTATGCATAAGTACTTCAGTGATTCGTCGTCGCGTGGTGTCTAGGTCAGTGGTTAACTGCCGCGTCGGAGCTTGTTTATGTTGCATCTCCAGGGATTGTAGCTTGGACAATAAAGACGTCAGTTGCTCTAGTCTCTGTTTTTTTCCGTCTGGCCCCATGTTTAATGAGGACCCCGCGTATGACCGCCTTATGGGCCTCCCAAATCACCCCCGGGGTACTATCTGGTGTATTGTTGGTGTCAAAATAGCTCTCTAGTTCTTTTACAACATCTGCTAAGACTTCTGGTTCCTGTAGGAGTGATTCATTTAGTCTCCAGGGGTGGTTCCTCTCAGTTCCGGTCCCTGTCAGGGCGTATACTAACGTGATCGGGGCGTGGTCTGACCAGGTTATCGACCCGATCTTAACGTCTTTGACTGCTATTAGGTGTCTGTGTTGGACTAGGAAATAGTCAATTCGGGAGTATACTTGGTGAGGTCTGGAAAAGAAGGTGAAGTCCTTCTCGCCAGGGTGGAACAAGCGCCATGCATCAACCAATTGGGTCGCGTGGAGTGTTGCTTGAATACGGCCACGTTTTTTCCCGTTCATCGAGGATACTCCAGAAGAAGTGTCCTCCACTGGCGATAGGGGGACGTTAAGGTCACCACCCACTATTAACTGTCCGGAGGTGAATTGGGCTAGGCGTTCTAGGTGTCTCGTCAGGAAGGTATCCTGGTGGTCATTGGGAGCATAAAAGTTCGCCAGGGTGATACCTGTAGCTCCAATTCGGCCTTTCACAAATAAGAACCGGCCTGTGGAGTCTTTCTGCATGGCGTCTAACACCCATGGTACCCGGGCTGCAATCAATATTGAGACTCCCCTGGACTTCGCCTCCGAGTAGGAGGAGTGGTATACTGTGGGGTAGTATCTATTCTTAAGGATTGGGAGCTTGTCTTCCCTGAAGTGCGTCTCTTGTAACAAGACAATGTCTGCTCTTTGAGCACGCACGTCATGGAGTAGCATCCTCCGTTTCTCAGGGGTGTTCAGCCCCTTGGCATTTAGTGAGACAATGGTCAGTTCGTCCATACTTGCGAGCTGGAGGTCGGGGGAGGGGAGGGGGACTAGAAGGGAGGTAGTGGCAGCGGAAGCCCTAGCGGCCTCAGGTGGGCTCAGGGAAGGAGGAAAGGGGGAAAGAGTTAGTTAGGAAGCCAACACTAGTGCGTGTGGCGAAGAGAGATACTAAAGTAGCGTGATTCGCTTAAAACGCTCACCAGACCTAGTCTGGAGTACGAGCGCAGGCCTATGTGGGTAGGTGGATGGACAGAGCCGGTGGTGTGAGTTCCCGGCTCCCCCCAGCCCCCCCAGACCATTAAAGGTAGTAGTGCACGTCAGTAGTAGTAATGCAATCCATGTCTGTGAGCAGTTAATGTAAGGCAGTTTCACCAATCAAAACAAGTAGTGCCTGGAGAACATCAGATACAGGTGATATCAAACATCTTGCAAACATTAACATGAAAGGATCCATTATAAGAAAGTGCAATTTGCAGCCAGTTTGATTTAGCCACCAACATTTAACAAGGCACAAAGTGAGTGAGGTATAACAGTCCCAGGTTCCCCGTCTTGCAATAACGTCAGAGAGCCAATAGTTCCCAATTCCCCCCCCCTCCCCGCCCAGCATGAGAATAATCTAACAACCTTTCCCTCATGACGTCTTGCACAGACAGAGGGAAGGGAGAGGGATAACAAGTACACATAAACTAGAAAAGGAGAGAGAAAAAAAAAAAAAAACTCAAAAATGTAAAGTACTCAAGAACGTAGTGTGTCTCTCATGGTGTCACAGGGCTGCTCTCCACCTCCCTCCGTCCCCCCCCCCGTCCGCCCCCCCCGGCAGCAGCAGAGCCCTCCCTGGCGGGTATCCCTCACATTTGAGTCATGGGTGTCAGCTCTCAGATGGGGGATCAAAAAGTCTAGGAAAGGCTCATAGAAAACAGATCATCTTCCTCCATCAGGGGAGTTTCATGTTGAACATCTGTTCCATGTGGGGAGTAAAGCCTGTGCACCGGGGAGATGTTCAGGTATCCGTGGCTTGTTCGGGGTGCGCTCTAACAGCGCGGGGGTCCCAAAATTGCTTGAGTGGTCATTGTCAGACTCGACCAGTGGTCATTGTGGGCTCGCTTCGTGGCCGGCGGGGTCCGACTACTAGGGGAGGGGCACGCAAGGTCCCAGTTCTAACGGGCAGAAAGGGATGGCACCATAGCAGGGGTGGGGGGAATGGACAGTGTGAGCCCGATCGCAGGTTCTAGCACAAGGTGGTCTCAATACAGCTGGCTCAGGACATGGGGAGAACTGACGGCTCAAGCAGGGGGCAACAGTGGGGCCTGGGAATTGCGGCCTACGGCCTACTCACGGTGTCCGTCTCCAGAGAGAACTCTGCGCCTCCTCCGTCCACGACCCTGTTGGCGGATCCCCGCTCCCGGTCTCTGCGCCGCTGGGCCCGATCTTCCAGTCGCGCGGGGTTGTAGCTGCAGCCAGTCGGGGATAGGGATCTGCTCTGTGCCCAGAAAGTGGAAGAGGGCCGGGAGGTCCGCTGGTGACTGTACTGTAAAAGCTGCTCCATCTTTTTTGAAGGTCACCGCGAGGGGGTAGCCCCATCTGTAGGTAAAACCCTGTTGACGCACCAACTCCAGAGCGGGTTTCAACATTGCCCGACGGCGCAGTGTCGCTCTAGATAGGTCCGGTAGGATTTTGACCGTAGAGCCCTGTAGCAGGATCTCACCTCTCTCCCACGCTCCCCGGATGATCCTCTCCTTCTGCGCGTAGCGCAGCAGGCGGCACACTACATCGCGGGGTCTGTCTGGGTCGTCGGATCTTGGGCCTAGTGCGCGGTGTGCGCGGTCTACCTCTACGATTTCCTCCGGGGCACCCAGTATGTCGCGGAACAGCTCCAGTAGCGTGTCTTCCAGTGTTTCGGAGTCCACCGACTCCGGGATCCCACGTAGCCGCAAATTATTGCGGCGGCTCCTATCCTCGACCTCCTCTAGGTGCAGCTGGAGCATAATTGCCGCATCTCTGTGGTGGTCCCTGTCCCGTTCCAGGCCGGATACCCTCTGTTCGAGTGTCGCCAGCGAGTTTTCACCCGAGGACACTCTATCTGACAGCGTGGAGACCTCCGCCTTGACCTCCTGAAAGTCTCGACGGTGAGTCTCCTCCAATTTGAGTATAAGTGTCTATGTCGGATCTGGTGGGTAGAGCCTGTAGTAGAGTCCGGAATTCTTGTTCCGCCGACAGGCCACCGGGGACCGGGGCAGGGGACGACATGTCCGGTTCTTGGGACACGGGTGGCCTCGGTGTGTAGGGATGGGTCGCCGGTTCGTCAGGCGATGAGGACCAGAGGTCCTGATCCAAGTTTTCTGCCGCGTCGCCTCGTGGGCTGCCTCGTGGTGCCGTCACTATAGCTCCAGGGGAGAGCGACGACAAAGAGCCAAAATAGCGGTGTAAATCGCCTGCCTTGGCACCGGAGCGGGTGATGCGGGATGTAGGTTTGGTCCTGCACTTTTTGGCGGATTGCATGCCTAAATTTTCAGCAGTTTGGTCGGTGAAGGGGAGGACAAAGCCGGGAGCTCAAAGTTTCTGCTTCCTCACTCAGCCATGTCCAGGCCACGCCCCCCCAGTGGATGCATTATTAACCCCCAGCTCTGGTGTCAGTGGATGCATTATTAACCCCCAGCACTGGTGTCAGTGGATGCATTATTAACCCCTAGTATTTTATTTTTTATAATTACTTATTTTCTTTATTCTAACAAATTACATCACATACAAAAACAACAAGTACAATAAGGGCAAAAAAAAAAGAAAAACATCACCATACAAAAAAATACATCAAATCAATATCTTATAAACTACCCCCCCTCCCCAAGGGCACCCTCGGTTTATTTCTCTTACTTCACCTTCCCCATCTGGTAGGCCATATCGCCAGGGCCCATTGGATGCACACACCCTGAAGGTGGGTGCTGCACCTGGAAACCGGAACCCGCGAAGAACCAAGAAAAATGGCGTCTGCCACAGATATGCCCCTCTCCAGCATGCCCCACGAGGGAAAAACTCCTTCAATTGGCTGCTGGGGAAGAGCAGCTCTGTTAGAACCCCTATGGCGCCACCTGTCGTCCGAGGGTGAGACCATCACCCCCGGAGCGCAGACTGGCCCCCAGGACAGTTCCAAACGACAGCAGCCCAAACTTTAACACAATTGTGAATGGGAGCAAAATAACTCTCCCATTCCCCACTAACTTTAGCGTAGTGCCCATACTAAAAGTAAGGGGGCGCTACATATCCCCCACACTTAAATTGACACTGTCCCCAGTGTCCTAGAGCATTCAAGCCTGAATGCTAGTCTGATACATGCTTAATGACAGGAAAGTAGGAAAAGAGAGAAAACATGTCTTTTAACGTTAAGCTATAATATTTTTTTTTTTTAGATAACACATGACATACTCAACCCTAGCTATCTATGCTGCCCATTCTCCGCAGTGTTGATAGTAGGTGGGTCCAATAACCTGCATAGGAAATAATAAAGAAAACATGCACAAATATACATCCTAATGTAATATAAAATCTCTTATCTATGTACAATCTCCAAGGTCAGAATTGAAACTGCACGCTCTCGCCAGAACGCAAAATTTCCCTTCCTCCCAGGGAGTTCTAAGTGCTGAGCATAGGTAAACTCTGCTGCAAGAATATAAAAGAAAAAAAAACTGTATATACATTTTTCCTGTTCTGCAGGGGACGTTGCAGAACACTGCCCCTAGCGGTCAGTGCGCTGGTACTACGGCAGTCCAAGCTTAGTGCAATCAGGGAAATAGCAGCAAAAGGAAAGCAAAGACATACAACAGTTCTTCCGCTGAATCTTCTAATGCTGCATAGAAGTTGGCAAGGCCCCACTCTCTAACTCAGTGGTCATCAACCCTGTCCTGCAGAGCCCACAAACAGGCCAGGTTTTATGTATTACCTTGGGGAGATGCAGACTGGAATACTAGAATCACTGAGCAGCAAATGACATCACCTGTGATGCATTTCAGTTATCTTGCAAACCTGGCCTGTTAGTGGGCCCTGCAGGACAGGGTTGATGACCACTGCTCTAACTGACTGAACCCAACCCCTCCCAGAAATTTGCACAAATGTACTCATGTGGCTCTGGAGGAGCAGGGGGGAAGGGGAAACCAGGAAAAAAAACACAACTGAGTGGGGGCGAATTCCCTTGTCCAAAACTTTCTTAAAATCAGTAGGCTATATAAAGCTGACATGTATCTTACATGTAAAATTGGGGGTCAGGCAAACAGATAGGATCACCTCTTGTGGTTGTGGATGACACTGAAAAGGACTGATCCTCCTTCCCGGGGCATTTCAGAACAACCCGGTCCCAGTAAATGTGAGGTCCCCACGTCCCGCCAGCACTAAAGCATCCGGTGCCCTTTTTAGAACAGAAGCAACAAGGGGCACAGGGGTGGTGAGTGTAACATTAGTCACAGAACTGGACTCACCAACTCCCCGGGTTGGCTGCGAGACATCCATAGACAGTTGCTGGGGCCCATGCGATGCGCTCAGGCCAGAGCGTTTCTTCCTCCTCCTCCGAGTACCATACAAGGCACGGGATCCTCCAAAACCCTGCAACACGGGAAACTGTGGCTCAAACAAGTAGTCCGGGAGATCATCTCCTCCCGAATAAGACTCAACTGCCGAAAAGTTTAACTCCTTGGCCAGCAAATAATTGTAGACCTTGGATGGGTCTCTGGGCCAGTCCGGTAGGGAGCGCTGAGGCGGTAGGCCTCGACCGCAGGCTGCGGGAGGCTGGAGCAGGTCCTACACCAGCAGAGGCATGCCACACGGAGATCACTGTGGATGTGGTGGTCTCCGACGTGGTTTCGGCCTGAGTACTGGTCACATCAGTTTGGCTGGTCACACTAGTTGGGTCATCTTCGGTCATCGGGCTAACCTCCGGAGAGCAGGGTGGTGGGGGAGCCGAAGGTAGGGTCAAGGTTGATGAGACAGAGATGACCTAATTGTTGGGAGCCTCTGGCTCTACGATCTCCACTGATGGGGAGGTCTCCGGCCTTGTAGTTTCCTCCTCTGCGGTGACTGCAGCCGTGATAAAGTTCACCCTGTACTCCTTCGGCGTCTTGACGGGCGATGCAGCGACAAAAAGATAGGCCCGGCATTGCTGACATCGAGCGAAAGGCTGGATTTTCACAGATAGCTCCCCAAAACTGGGACAGAGCAGGCCCAGCATCTCCGTCTCTGCACTGGATAGGAGCACAAACTGTCCTTGGGTGGATAAGCGGACACCTGTGTCAGTCACGGGTACTCCCGGCGGTGCGAACATGTTGGAGACCCCGGTGAAGTGGTAGGGGGTCTCAATCGTGGAGGAGCAACGCCCGGTTGCAAAAAGGCAGACATCTCTCTTCCTTCTCTTGCGCACGGTAACTGGTGGTTTGGCGCGAAATTGGGCATTACCTTCCCTACTTTGGCGCAAAACTTTTATCTCACGCAGGGGTGGGTGACTCCTCCCACTTTAAGAACTTGTCCGGACATGTGTTCTGCATGTACGCCCAGGCTTAGAGGCCTGGTGGTTAACTCTTTGGATGCCGGACAGTTCAAAACACAACACTTTCCTGCTCTCTGTAATAAAGTACTCACAGTCTGTTGCTATAGGTAACAGCCGAATCCCGGGTGAGCCCCCACATGTAGCGATACTCCCTTGGGAGCCGCTGGTTGATTTGGGATCAGTGTATTAAGTTACCTTGTAGAATTTTCCAGGGGTGATGGTAGTGAGCAAAAGCAGTGAGCGAATGTCCAATCAGCGAATAGGTTTTCTGAATGCTTTATTTCAAGGCCCAACATCAACATGAGATAGGATAGGAAAGGTTGATGAAGCAGAAGAACACTTGCAGTATCAGGCCTTGTATAGATAGAGAAACAAAGCAAGCCTGCTTTCAGCAGTAGTGCAGTTCGTCGCTACTCTAGTCAGAGTGGGTCAAGTGCCTCCGGACAGACTCCTGCCACGGGCCTGGCAGCCGAAGTGTCACTTTTGTGGAACAGACCCCTGCCACAGGCCTGACTCAGAGACCTCTGCCACAGGTCTAGTACTTGGATGAGCCGAATGGATTGAGCAAATCCTCCCAGTAAATTCAGTCAGGGTCACCGGTTAACAGCTGAAGTGTACCTGTCAATGTTCCGGTCACCAGATCCCCGATGGTTCGTTCAAGCCCTTTCGGATCACTTGCCTCCGGGTTCTCCTCGAGCCGATCCCCCACCGAACGGCACCCAGCCTGGGATCTTTAGTGAATATGGGGACCCAGTAAGTCACTGGGGCCCCTTTCAGCATCCGCATGAAACTCTGCATAGCATGTGGCCCCGGCCTGGTAGGCCATATCGCCGGGGCCCGTTGGATGCGCACACCCTGAAGGTGGGTGCCGCACCTGGAACCCGGAACCCACGTAGAACCAAGAAAAATGTCGTCTGACACAGATATACCCCTCCCTAGCATGCCCCGCGAGGGAACAACTCCTCCAGTTGGCTGCTGGGGAAGAGCGGCTCTGTTAGAAGCCCTTTGGCGCCACCTGTCGTCCGGGGCTGAGACCAACACCCCTGGAGCGCAGACTGACCCACAGGACAATTCCAAAAGGACAGCAGCCCAAACTTTAACACAATTGTGAATGGGAGCAAAATAACTCTCCTATTCCCCACTAACTTTAGCGTAGTGCCCATACTGAAAGTAAGGGGGCGCTACATAGTGAAAAAAAAATTAAAATAAGGGGGGGGGGGGAGAAGGGGACCGATGTCCCTTTTTTCTTTCCTATACACTTAATCCTCTCTCTCTCTCTGGTGCTCCCACGGGGAATTAAAGAGAAGACCAAAACACAATCTCTTCCTCCCCTCCCCACCCGCCCCCCTGGGCCTCACATCCCCAGGCTAGTCCATCCCTATTTCAGGAGAATAATATATCCATCCCGCCCATACATCTTTAAATGTATCCTGCTGGTCTTTAACCGTTTTAGTACTAGGGTTGTCCCGATACCGATACTAGTATCGGTATCGGGACTGATACCAAGCATTTGCCCGAGTACTTGTACTCGGACAAATGCTCCCGATGCTTCACCCGATACTTGTACTGTCGGCGGTGACCAGTGCATGGGGAAGTTCCGATCACCGCTGATTTTAAAGCAGCTGAAAGCCGCCGTGTATGCCGCCGTGTATCCCGTGCATCCTGCTGTGTATCCCGCCGTGTTTCTCTCCCCTTCCGTGCTCCTCCTTCACCCCCTGGAACTGTCAGGATGGAGAGCGGGGTAGGAGCCGGTAAATCTGGCTCCTTACTGCTCCGAATGGACAGTTAGTGATAAGCATTATAAATAAAAAAATTGTAAAAAAAATTATAATTCTTGTTTGTTAAAGATAAAAAAAAAAAAGACATACTGACACATGTCCTGCTGTCACATGAGCTTTAAAAAAAAGTATCGGTATTCGGTATCGGCGAGTACTTGGAAAAAAAGTATGGGTACTTGTACTCGGTCTTAAAGTGCTATCGGGACAACCCTAGTTAGTACCCATCTCTTTGCTTGCATTATCCTCTCCACCTCCCTTTTCCATTCCATTATGTTAGGGACCCTGGATTACTTCCAATATCTAGGTATCAATGCCTTCGCTGCATTTAACAGGTGTGATGTAACACTTCTTTTATAAAACAAGATGATGGCATCCCATGAAACAGGAAGTGTAATGGAGATTGCTCGATGGGTCTTAATGTCAATTTTTTATATCCAAGGGGATATCTCATCCCAAAATATCATAATCTTGGGACACTGCCACCATATATACAGAAATGAACCTCTTTGGTTATACCCTCTCCAACACTTGGCATCCATCGATTGGGTAAATCTGGGCCAAACAAGTCGGTGTATGGTACCATCTAGTCAAAAACTTATATGACATCTCTTGTATATAGGAGCTCATTGAGCAATGGTGTGTTGTTTCCATCAACCTCTTAATTTGCTCTACTGTAAAGTTGAGGCCCAACTCCCTTTCCCATATACGGATATAATATGGAGTCGTCTTATTTTGAGCACTCTGGACCAATCTATACATCCGGGATAACATATGGCCCGGTTCCAAAGGGTTAACACACCATTCCTCAAAAGTCATCATAGAGTTTACTGATCTAATTTGATGTTTCCATTTATTGAACAGGTCTGTCATCTGTCGGTACTTCCAATCCATCATAGATACCTCCCCCTGCTTTTGAACCTAATCCCCAAAAGGAGAGCAATTTCCCTTGTAGTGCCACTCCTGCATAATTCTCCCCCCCCCCCAGCCCTCTAAACTTCCCTGCTCTTCCCCTGGGGAGAACCATGGGAACCCCCTTCAAAGGAGTTATAGGCGATATTGGGGGAGCAAACTTTCCCGTCTTATTCGTTAATGGTGAAACATATTCCGATAACCCCCTATATACAGTCGGGACCCATGGGGCTCCCGCCAAGGCCCTTCCTGCCAATGTTTTCTCCAGGGATACCCATACTTTACCCTTCGAAACGTGTCGCCAATTCATAATACGGACCAAAGTCATGGCTCTATAATAAAGTGCCATTTCCGTGAGGACCTACTCCCTCTTCCCTCTTTGATCTTCTCAAAATATCATATGCCAGTCTGGGATGTTTATCCCCCCCAGACAAAAGTTCTGAAAGCTTTCCTTATTAGTTTAAAAAAATAATTTTTGGACCTCTCCCTATAACCCTATAACTCTCCCTTTAATCCCCCTAATCATACACAAAAATGGTTCCAATACCATAGCAAACAATAATGGGGACAGTGGGCACCCCTGCCTAGACCCATTCCTTATTTCGAAATAGTCTGATAATCTACCATTAACTTCCCTTAGAACTCCGACCATAAATCCCCATCCTACCCTATCAAAAGCTTTCTCAGCATCCATTGAGATCACCACTGCCGGAGATTGATTTGTGCCTTTATGCATCCAATGTAATGCATGAAGAGGCCGTATTGTATTATGTCTGGCCTCTCGGCCTTTCATGAATCCTGTTTGATCCGGATGGATCAATTTAACAATGTGATCTTGTAGCCTCAAAGCTAGAATTTTAGACCGGAACTTAACGTCGGAGTTCAAGAGGGAGATGGGCCTGTATCTGGCACAGCACTGGGGGTCTTTCCCCACTTTCGTGAGGACAGTCATATATGCCATTAAGGCCTCTGGTGGCAGTGGATTTAAAATCTAAACAAATTTGAGATCTCTACAGAGGGGGATCAGGAGTATAGAAGCAAACTTTTTGTATTACATATTAGTGAAACCGTCCGGTCCCGGAATTTTACCCTGCGCTGCAACTGATATCACTCTCCCCAACTCCTCTATGGAGACAGGTTTTTCCATTTCCTCCAGGGCTGTTGGTCTTGCTTGCAGCCCCGAGGCCTCCAGATATTCTCTGATCCTATCCTCCTGTCCCCCCCTGTCTACCCCCCCAAAGCCGGATCTATGTTTAGACATGTGCAATTTTTTTCGTTACGAATACGTTTTCCGTCATTATTCGTTATTTTCGTTGATTCGTTAACCTACGAATAAACTAATGGTTTAGCGCAAATAATAACGAATAATGATATTTCCAAAAATAGCGAATATGGAAAACTACGAAGATACGAAACTACGAAATGTAAAAGAACAACACAACGAAAGAAAAAAGAAACGAAAACATAGAAATAACGAAAATACCGAACACAAAAAAAAAATCATAATTACGAAAAATAAACGAAAATGCAAACTTACTAATATTCGAAGAACGAAAAGAAAACAACCGAAATGCCGAACAAAGAATAATAAACGAAAAGCAAAACTAACGAAAAATAAATTACGAATCTTCGGAAAACGGAAATGAAATAACGTAAATTCATTTTCATTAGTACTGCCCCAATGAGCTTCTTTCTTATTACCTAGTGGCTCCTTGACCTTGTGTCTTTATCTGTGTTAGACTGCAGTGCATTCCATCCAGAGTCCAGGGTGTGTTTGGGTAGGTTGCACCGGTTTTGTGGATCTGTCAAGTCAATCGCAGTAAATTACGATGTTTTACAAAATTACGACGAGTAGTGTGTCGAATAAACGTAAAATGTATTTTAACAGAATTACGAATGCAAAAAATCTACAAAAGAACGTTGTTACAATCAAATGAAATTAGACACGAAAATACGAATGATCATAAAGCAACGAAGATTTGTTTCTTACGAAAATACAAACGCGGCATGATGGAAAATATAATGTAAATACGAATATCAAAACAACGAAAAATAAACCAACGTAAAAACGAATGAACGAATAAATTCATTGTAAAAATACGAACGAGGCAGTATACAACATTTAACGAAAATACTAATCTCGAATCAACGAAAAATAAACTAACATAAAAAAATGGAAACGGAAAAAAAAAGTGTTACGAAAATACTAAAGAGTACGAATCACGATAAACTAACAGAAACGAAACAGAAATAAACGAAAATTTTTGTTGTGCACATGTCTATCTATGTTATATAAAGATGAATAAAACTGATGGAATTCAGCTGCTATAGCTTGGGAGTCTAATATCTGTTTATTCCCTGCCTTTATTATGTATCTCCTCTAAAAGTACTACCAATTCCTTCTGTCTTTCTCTTTTGATACGGGATCCAATTAAGATTAACTCCCCTCTCATTACCGCCTTGTGGGCCTCCCAAACCGTTTGGTCCGACACTCCTGACATATTAATCTCAAAATATGAGACCAATATGCCAGACAGGGATTCTACATTTTGCTTATCATCCAATATTGCTTTATTTAATCTCCAGGTTCTTTCCCTACTCCCGGCCAATACTGGTCTCATCCCCAAACTTATTGGGGCATGATCCGATATGTTGATTGACTCAATAGTCGCATAGTCCACCAGACTCAAGTAATATTGGTCAATCATCAACATATCGATCCTTGAATACATATTATGCGTTTTGGAGAAGTAACTATAATCTCTGTCCGGCTCGTGTAACACCCTCCAACTGTCAACCAAGTGTAAGGAACGAAGGCGCCGTTTAACACATCTTAACGCCTTCTGTGACAAAAAAGTTTTCCCAGAGGAGGTATCTAAACTTGAGTCCATGGTAATATTAAAATCTCCCCCAAGATTAACAGACCTTCTCTAAATTTCTCCAACCTATCTAGGGTTCTAATTAGAAAGTTAACAGTTTGACTGTTTGAAGCATAAATCGTTGCTATAGTATAACACAGTATATTTACATCTTCGATATTTACATCAGAGATATCCAACAGATGTCCGGAGGAAGAGAAGGGGGGGAAAGGAAGGGAAAGGGGGGGGGGGAAGAAGAGAGAGAAACCTCCAGACCACTAATGACCCCTCCCCCCAGTCCCTCCCGTCCCCTCATCCCTCCAAAATAATACCTATGATGAGACCAAAACTACCCCCCCCCCCCCCAAAGCCAGAATATATCTCTAGTGCTTTCCCTCTACTTTCCCTGTTTATCCCTAACCGGCACTTGTTGCCACCGTCCCGGTCTTTGCATAGCTGGCACTTGATCCTTCAACCTCCAATCTGGGAAGTCCATCTGCGGTAGCTCCAATACATCTATTAAGTGTTGCAAGTCCTCCTTTATTTTGGAGTGTTGCTGTCTTCCCGTTTCTTGTCGCTGTAATCTTATTGGGGTACCCCCAGCGATATCTCACATCCACCGCTCTTAATGCTTCCAACAGGGGTTTAATCGCTCTTCGCTGCATAAGTGTCCTGTTTTTTTGTCATATCTTGAATATCCACCACAGCTTGTCTAGTATCCTATTGGTCCCTTTCCCATTGTTCCACTCTGTGCCCCAATGCTCCCGCTTCTTCTCTAATCTCTTCCACCTCCTGTTTCCAGGATGTCTCCACAGTGCTTATGAGTAAAATTATATCATTCTTTGTTGGTAATGCCTTTATATGTTCTCTTAAGTCCCAGTCCAATCTCAACTCCAATTGCACACTGGTTATTTCTGTGTTAGTATCCTTATTGTGGCCCTCCTCCTGGGGATCAGTATGCTGCATTTTCTTTATGGATGTTACCCCTGTAGCACCTTCATTAATTGATTCAAAATCGCTATTCAATTTTATGTTTGTTCTTCCTCCAAGGGTACTCCCATCTACTCTGGCGATCAAACTCTCCCTTGCTTGCTCCTTTTCTGGGGTAAACACCCCCCGGTCACTAAGCCTAATGTGACCCCTCCTGTACCTCCAGGATCTGCTTCAGGCGTCCTACTATTTTGCTTTGAATTTAAAGGGGATTGACCTCGGCCGGGTGTTGTATTCCCTTTTCCTATTCCCCCCCCCCTCCGTGTCCCTGGGTTAGGGGGTCCCGCCCTGCCACTTTCACTCCACCTTTTGCATCGGGGGAACCCTGCTTCACCCCCTCTTGCACCGATATCTTTTTCATTGTACCGCCTTGGTCCATGTTCTGTACAGTTAAATAGGCTCTCTAAGCCCGTTTACCTGACCTTTCCCACCACCTGATAGTTGCTTAGCTGCACAACGGCGTGTGGACATTCCGCTAATACCCTCTGTTTCAACTTACATTCAAATGCTTATACAAGTTTCAACTTTAGGCATATAAATATGAAGACCAGTATGTTAAATATATATTATATATATATATATATATATATTATATATATATATATATATTATATATATATATATATATATATATATATAATTTTTTTTTTTTTTTTAAATGAGTCAGCTAGTCTGTTTAATATGGACCATACAATAACTCCTACGGATATACTGGTGCCCTGGCCTGCCAACCTGCAGGAAAAAAACAAAGGAGCACTTTAATTTATACCCTTGTATATACATATATTGTCAGTCCATAAGGCGGAATTAGTTCTATTAGTTCTATTTGTTTTAATTAAGATCAACGGTTGCTACTTGGGGTCCGGCATCCGCCGGACCTGGCCGGATTTAAATCTCCCGCGCGCATGCAGCGCTGGAGTGGCGATACCCAGAAGACACGGCGAGTCAAGATGAGATCTCGTTTGGCGTGGACCAGGTAAGTTCCCTACACTTCGTTCCGAGGTAAGTATTTTATAATGAGCTAATATGCGGTGCATACTAGCTCATTATGACTTTTGCCTTGCCAAAAGCACCAACAATTTTTTTTTTCTCTTTTCTTCCCCTTCTTCTTCACTTACAATGTCACATATATAGATATGTAGCGCCCCCTTTACTTTCAGTGCAGGCACTAGTCTAAATTTAGCAGGAATGGGAGAGTTACCTTGGTCCCATTCACACAATTGTTCAGGATGGTGACCCCTGTTATTTCAGAAGTGTCCTCTGGGCCAGTCTGCGTTCTGGGGATGTGGTATCATCCCTGGTCTGCAGTTGGTGGCAGAGGGGGTTCTGACAGAGCAAGCTTCCCCAGCAGCCAATTGGAAGAGTTTTCCCTCTCGGGGCATGCTGGGGAGGGATGTATCTGGACAGGTGTCATGTGCTCAAGGCAGTTCTGCGGGGTCCCAGTTTCAGGTGCGGCATCCACCTTCAGGGTGCACGCATCCATGGACCCCGCCAGCGTGGCTCACCTGGCCGAACTCGCAGGCTATGCTGGACCTCAACCGGAGGTCAAAGGGGACCCCAGTGCTCTACTGGGTTCCCAGTTCTTTTGAGGAGATCCCAGGCTGGGTGCTGTACGATTGGGGGACCAGCTTGAGGAGTACCTGAAGGCAGGTCATCCAACAGGGCTTTAACGAACCAATCGGGGATCTGGTGACCGGGATGCTGACAGGTACACTTTGCTGTCACACGGTGACTGATGCTAAAGAGAATCTACTGGGAGGATTCGCTCTGTTCACCCATCTAATTTACTGAATCAATTGGCCGGTTGCAAAGGCGGTATAGCCAGGTCTGAGATAGAGAGAACTGTTCCTCCCAGCGATCCGAAGGGACACCTCGGCTGCCAGGTTAGTGTGGGGAACTTGTCCGTGGGCACTTTACCCACTCCATTCGGGAGTGGCGACAAGTTCAACTATTGCTATTGTTTAGGGCAAGTCTGCCCTGTTCACATCCAGGCCTGCTACCACAAGGTTCTCTTGTCCTTCCTTAATCAGCTTTCCTTTCCTTAAACTGAAGATGATGTTTGCCTTGTTGGCTGCAAAAATAAAAAGGCATTGAAAGAAACTTTATTGACTGGACATTCTCTCACTGCTCCGCTACTGTTATTTCACCCCTAGACACCACCAGCGTAACTTGGTGTGCCATTCCCAGTATTTAACCAGCGGCTCCTCCGGGGGTAGCGCTACACGGCTGAGGATCATAGGTCCTGTGGGGTTGGCTCGAATGAGTGCGAGCCGACCTAGAAGCCGGTTAGGCAGTCAGATAATCGGGCAGGCGCGTGAAACCGGCATGATCTTTCCCAGACGGGTCAGTTCTCCACAAGTTTCCGAGAAGATACTATCTTCATTGGGTCATGCTCTCTGCTCACTTGGGCTCAGGGTCGGTGCTCAGGAGGTCTCAGTGCTCATCTGTTGCTTGGCACCATACTACATGGCTCCCCCCCCCCCCGAAGAGCAAACACATTATTAACCCTGACCACTGCACACTGACCACTGCACACTGACCACTGCACACTGACCACTACACTGCACACTCACCACTCACCATCAGGGCACAGCACATCGGGGTACAGCACATCAAAGCACAGAGCCCAGCAAATCAGGGTACAAGGCACAGTGCACATCAGGGCACAGGGCACATCAGGGCACAGCACATCAGGGTCCAGAACCCAGCACATCAGAGCACAGCACATAGGGAGGCAGCACAACAGGCCACATCAGGGTACAGGGCATATCAGAACAAGGCACATGGCACATCAGGGTACAGGACATGGCACATCAGGGCACAGCACATCAGGACAGGGCACATGGCACATCAGGGTACAGGGCATATGAAACAGCACATCAGGGTACAAAGCCCAGCACATCAGGGTACATTGGGCACGTGGCACATTGGGGCACATGGGGCCTATCAGGGCACATGGGGCACAATCAGGGCACATTAGGGCACAATCAGGGAACATGGGGCACACCAGGGAACACGGGGCACATCAGGACAGGGCACATGGCACATCAGGGCACAGGGTATCCTGATGTACAGAGCCCAGCACATCGGGGTACATGAGGCACATCGGGGTACATGAGGCACATCGGGGCACATCAGGGCACAGGTCAGCGTTTACTTGTTGTTTTCTTCAAATGCAGAGTAGCGCAGGAAGCGTCTGTGATAAGTTCACTTCTCTCTCATGTCACGCTGCTACTCCCCGACGGCCCCTCCTCTCTTCTTGTCCATCCCAGATGATATCACAAGCAAATAGGGATGGACGAGAGGAGAGAGGGGGGGCCGCCGGGAAATAGCAGCGTGACATGAGAGAGAAGTGAACTTATGACAGACGCTTCCTGCGCTACTCTGCATGCATCTCAATCTATACTTCAGCGGCACCCCCTGCCCTGCCTGCAGGCCATTTATAACCAGTCCACGGGCCGCAAATGGTTAAACTTGCTGGATAAATTGATGTATGATGACTGGGTTCACCCAGATAAACAGTTTTCTCCTCCTAAGCAGTTCTCCCTCCTTTATCCTATGTAGGAGGGTTTCACCAAGAAATTATATTGATGCAGCTATTTCTTGTGCAACCAAAAACCTGACCTGACCTTTAGACAACATGCAGGGTTTTAAGGATCCAACTGATAAAAAGCTGGAGTCCCTATTAAAAGCCTCCTCCTGCCATGGCTGCGGCTGTAGTACAACCTGCAGTTACAGGCATTGGTGTATGTCAGTTCCTCAAGGAACAAATGAAGCAGATGATTAACCTCCTCCCTACAGAAGAGATTGAGGTTTATGAGGACCTTTCTAAGGCCTTGTGCTTTGCGATTGATGCGATTATGGACTCAACAAGCATCTCGCTTGAATCTCCTGCAGGTGCACATGCGCAGGTCCCTTTGGGTAAAACATTGGGAGGCCAAGGCTTCCTGCAAGAAATACTCCCCTTTGGGGAGAACGCCTGGAGATGACCTAGATAAATACATCCAAAAGATTACCGGAGGCGAGTCTACTCTATTGCGAGTCTACTTGCGAGTCTACTCTATTGCCGGATATGAAGAAGCGTAAGCGTCCTTCATTTAAACATGCTCTTTCTCCAGCCCCTGGAAACTCAGGGCCAGATTCAGAAAGAAGATACAATGACGTATCTCCAGATACACTGTCGTATCTCTGCGTCTGAGGCGCCTTATCTATGTGCCTGATTCATAGAATCAGTTACGCATAGATTTGCCTTAGATCCAACTGGCGTAAGTCACTTATGCTGTCGTATCTAAGTTGCATATTTACGCTGGCCGCTAGGTGGCGTTCCCTTCGATTTACGCGTCGAATATGCAAATGAGATAGATACGTCGATTCCTGAACGTACCCCTGCTATATGAGGCGTACGTAATGTTAAGTATGGACGGCGGGCCGGCGTATAATTTTCCTTCGTTTGCGTAAAACGTTCGCGAATAGGGCTTTGCGTAAGTGACATTCACGTCATTTTCATTGACTATTTGCGACGTGTTTTGGAGCACGTTCGGTGCGGGATCGTGCTTAATTTAAATACTACACGCCCCCTACCCGCCCAATTTAAATTACGACAAGCCATTTACGCTACGCCGCCGCAACTTTACAGGCAACTGCTTTGTGAATAAAGCACTTGCCTGGAAAAGTTGCGGCGGCGTAACGTAAATGACATACGTTACGCCCGCACAAAGATCCGCTCTCCATTCTGAATCTAGCCCTCGGTCTCCAGGCAGTGGCGACAGCCGCCCCATTCTAACACTAGGGGAAAAGCCTAGAGCCAAGCTCAATGGCAATAAAGAACTTGGGGTTCAAGGTCTAAACAGACTCCCAAAACCTCCCAATGAAGGGATGCCCCCACTCGGCCGAGTTGGGGGGAAGGCTTCTGCATTTTGCAAACGCCTAGGGGAACGAGGTTCAGGACAAGTGGGTCATTGCCACAGTATCATCAGGCTATAAGCTAGAGTTCAGATAACTTCCGCCACCCTGTTTTCTGAGATCAAGAATTGCCAAAGATCCAGAAAAGAGGCCCTCTACTGTTGGCCTTGGAACACCTCTGAGGATCAGGGGTCAGGATTCTATTCAAACCTGTTTACGGTTCCAAAACCAAACGGGGATGTCAGACCTATCCTAGTTCTAAAAAGTCTGAATCGGTTTCTGAACATTCACTCCTTCCGCATTGAGTCTGTCCGTTTTGTTGTTTCGACCCTTCAGGGAGGAGAATTCCTGGCATCAATAGACATCAGAGATGCATATCTACATGCGTCAATATTTCCTGCTCACCAAGGGTTTCTAAGGTTTTTGGTGGATCAGCGCCACTTTCAGTTTCTGGTCCTTCCTTTCGGGCTGGCTACGGCACCTCGAGTGTTCACAAAAATACTGGCCCTGGCAAGCCTAAGGGCACGAGGCAAAGCAATAACAGCCTACCTGGACGATCTGTTGATCATAGATCAGTCCACCGCACGCTTGGGCTACAATGTGCACAGCACAGTGAAATACCTAGGCTGGGTCCTTCATCTGAAGAAATCTTCCTTGCAGCCTCAAAAAAGGCTAGAGTTACTTGGGCAAGATTATAGACACATCCCTAAGCAAGGTATTCCTTCCCAAGCTGAAGGCAAAAGCCATAGGAGATTTGGTCCGAGTGGTAAAGGCAAAAAGAAGGCCTTCCATCCGTCTCTGCATGAGGTAATTGGGAAAGATGGTAGCCTCCTTCGAGGCTGTCCCTTACACCCAGTTTCACTCAAGACCATTACAGGGCGGAATTCTGTCAGGTTGGAACAAAGATGTTCAGGCCCTGGCTCTTCCTATGAGCTTATCCCCAGGGGTTCGCCAGAGCCTTAATTGGTGATTGCTCCCCCCAAAATCTGTCGGAAGGAAAATCCTTTACTCCAGTTACCTGGAAAGTGGTGACCACTGACGCCAGCCTTCTGGGCTGGGGGGCAGTGCTGGAAGAAGCATCTGCCCAGGGGAAGTGGTCCGGGGCCGAAAAGCTCCTACCCATCAACATTCTGGAGATTCAAGCAATTCATTTGGCCCTCAAAGTTTGGTCTTTCAGACTGCAGGGCTGGCCTGTTCGGGTTCAGTCCGACAATGCTACAGCTGTAGCCTATATCAGTCACCAAGCAGGCACCAGAAGTCTAGATGCCCAAAAAAAGGTGAATCACATCTTGGCCCGGGCAGAAAGGCATATTCTTCACCTATCTGCGGTCTTCATTCCAGGGGTACAAAATTGTCAGGCGGATTTTTTAAGCCGCCAGCAACTGATTCCAGGAGAGTGGTTTCTACACCTTGACATGTTCCAAATCCTATGTCAGAAATGGGGAACCCAGATGTGGACCTGTTGGCTTCCATGTTCAACGCAAAACTGGACAGTTTTGTGTCAAGAACAAAAGATCCCTATGCTCGAGGCTCAGATGCCTTGACAATCTCATGGGATCGGTATTCCCTGATTAATGCATTCCCTCCAGTACCGCTCTTCCCACGATTCCTTTAGAGAGTCAAGCGGGAAGGAAAATCTGTGATTTTGGTCGCCCCGGCTTGGCCCAGGAGACCATGGTACGCAGAAGTTATAAGGATGGCAGTAGGAAGACCTTGGGTTCTTCCATTACGCCCAGACCTACTATCGCAGGGTCCAATATTCCATCTTGCCTTACAAAGTCTAAATTTGATGGTTAGGCTGTTGAGACCCACAATCTGAGAAAATGTGGGATCTCAGGGACAGTCCTATCCACCCTGGTTAATGGGAGTCCGGTGGAATGGGAGTCTTTCTCCCAGCGATTGTCGAGGAGAAGAGAGAGAGAGCAGCCCGGATATTTAGAGCACATCGCATGCAGAGAACACATCGATAACTGTTTTTCATTTCAATTGCTGTGTTCCCCGCCGCTCGCTGTCAGATACTGCCCCAGGACTTTGATAGACAGATCACCCGTCTAATCCTGGTGACAGGTGATCTGTCAATTAAAGTTCCCCAGTTAGGGGGCGGGGCTGTATATGACGTTGAGTGGCGGGAATGCGGCAATAAAAATTAAAGTTGTTATCGCTGTGTTCCCTGCGCTGATCATATGGGTGGCTCTCCTGCTCCTCCCCTGCACAGGTAGACTGAATAGTGGGCACAAGGCTGCATTTGGTTGGCACAAGGCTGCATTTGGTGGGCACAAGGCTGCATGGTGTGCACTGGGCACAAGGCTGCATGGTGTGCACTGGGCACAAGGCTAATGGTTTACATAGCTCACGGCATCACAGGTCAGGTAGAGGGCCCCTTAGCAGAATTTTGCTTAGGGCCCCAGGGAGGTCAGGGTCGACACTGATTACATACTCCTGCCTCCTGCATTCTGTGCATTACACTCCTGCCCCCTGCATTCTGTGCATTACACTCCTGCCCCCTGCATTCTGTGTATTATATGTCTGTCCCCTGCATTATATACTCCTGTCCCATGCATTATATACTCCCGTCCCATGCATTCTGTGCATTGCACTCCCACCCCCTGCTTTCTGTGCATTACATACTCCTGTCCCCTGCATTCTGTGCATTACATACTCCTGTCCCCTGCATTCTGTGCATTACATACTCCTGTCCCCTGCATTCTGTGCATTACATACTCCTGTCCCCTGCATTCTGTGCATTACTACTTCTGCATTCTGTGCATTACATACTCCTGTCCCCTGCATTCTGTGCATTACATACTCCTGCACCCTGCATTTTGTGCATTACATACTCCTGCACCCTGCATTCTGTGCATTACATACTCCTGCACCCTGTGAATTACATACTCCTGCACCCTGCATTCTGTGAATTACATACTCCTGCACCCTGCATTCTGTGAATTACATACTCCTGCACCCTGCATTCTGTGAATTACATACTCCTGCACCCTGCATTCTGTGAATTACATACTCCTGCACCCTGCATTCTGTGAATTACATACTCCTGCACCCTGCATTCTGTGAATTACATACTCCTGCACCCTGCATTCTGTGCATTACATACTCCTGCACCCTGCATTCTGTGAATTACATACTCCTACACCCTGCATTCTGTGAATGACATACTCCTGCACCCTGCATTCTGTGAATGACATACTCCTGCACCCTGCATTCTGTGAATGACATACTCCTGCACCCTGCACCCTGTGAATTACATACTCCTGCACCCTGTGAATTACATACTCCTGCACCCTGTGAATTACACACTCCTGCACCCTGCATTCTGTGAATTACATACTCCTGCACCCTGCATTCTGTGAATTACATACTCCTGCACCCTGCATTCTGTGAATTGCATACTCCTGCACCCTGTGAATTACATACTCCTGCACCCTGTGAATTACATACTCCTGCACCCTGTGAATTACATACTCCTGCACCCTGTGAATTACATACTCCTGCACCCTGTGAATGACATACTCCTGCACCCTGTGAATTACACACTCCTGCACCCTGCATTCTGTATATTACATACTCCTGCATTCTGTGAATTACATACTCCTGCACCCTGCATTCTGTGAATTACATACTCCTGCATTCTGTGAATTACACACTCCTGCACCCTGCATTCTGTGAATTACATACTCCTGCATTCTGTGAATTACATACTCCTGCACCCTGCATTCTGTGAATTACATACTCATGCACCCTGCATTCTGTGAATTACATACTCATGCACCCTGCATTCTGTGAATTACATACTCATGCACCCTGCATTATGTGCATTACATACTCCTGCACCCTGCATTCTGTGCATTACATACTCCTGCAGCCTGCATTCTGTGCATTACATACTCCTGCACCCTGCATTCTGTGAATTACATACTCCTGCACCCTGCATTCTGTGAATTGCATACTCCTGCACCCTGCATTCTGTGAATTGCATACTCCTGCACCCTGTGAATTACATACTCCTGCACCCTGTGAATTACATACTCCTGCACCCTGTGAATTACATACTCCTGCACCCTGTGAATTACATACTCCTGCACCCTGCATTCTGTGAATTACATACTCCTGCACCCCGCATTCTGTGAATTACATACTCATGCACCCTGCATTCTGTGAATTACATACTCATGCACCCTGCATTCTGTGAATTACATACTCCTGCACCCTGCATTCTGTGCATTACATACTCCTGCACCCTGCATTCTGTGCATTACATACTCCTGCACCCTGCATTCTGTGCATTACATACTCCTGCACCCTGCATTCTGTGCATTACATACTCCTGCACCCTGCATTCTGTGCATTACATACTCCTGCACCCTGCATTCTGTGCATTACATACTCCTGCACCCTGCATTCTGTGCATTACATACTCCTGCACCCTGCATTCTGTGCAATACATACTCCTGCACCCTGCATTCTGTGCATTACATACTCCTGCACCCTGCATTCTGTGCATTACATACTCCTGCACCCTGCATTCTGTGCATTACATTACTCCTGCACCCTGCATTCTGTGCATTACATACTCCTGCCCTGCATTCTGTGCATTACATACTCCTGCACCCTGCATTCTGTGCAATACATACTCCTGCACCCTGCATTCTGTGCAATACATACTCCTGCACCTTGCATTCTGTGCATTACATACTCCTGCACCCTGCATTCTGTGAATTACATACTCCTGCACCCTGCATTCTGTGAATTACATACTCCTGCACCCTGCATTCTGTGAATTACATACTCCTGCACCCTGCATTCTGTGCATTACATACTCCTGCAGCCTGCATTCTGTGCATTACATACTCCTGCAGCCTGCATTCTGTGCATTACATACTCCTGCACGCTGCATTCTGTGCAATACATACTCCTGCACCCTGCATTCTGTGCAATACATACTCCTGCACCCTGCATTTTGTGCAATACATACTCCTGCACCCTGCATTCTGTGAATTACATACTCCTGCACCCTGCATTCTGTGCATTACATACTCCTGCACCCTGCATTCTGTGCATTACATACTCCTGCACCCTGCATTCTGTGCAATACATACTCCTGCACCCTGCATTCTGTGCATTACATACTCCTGCACCCTGCATTCTGTACACTGCACTCTTGCACCCGGAATTTTGTGAATTACACTCCCACCCCCTGCATTCTGTACTTCTGGACCATGCACTCTGTGTGTCCTCCTAAACCCAGCACTGACTACAGTCCTCTGTGCGTTACATACTCCTGATCCTTGAACACACTATGGACCTCTGCAGTCAGCGTTATGCATCCCAACACTTACTGCAGTGATCTTCAACCCATGTGCTTACACCCTCCTGTACTATATACACAATATTGTACATTATATACTTCTCACCAAAGCATGCAGTTGTTGGTTGCTATGTAGTCCCTGACTATTTTAATGAAGTTCTTTTTTCGCTAGGCTCAGAAAAAGCAATTAAAGCATATTTTATAGGTACAAGAAAGCCTGGGTTTGGTTTAATAATGCCCCTTAAACCTCTCCCATTGTTGGGTGTGGCCACACCGACGGTTTGCCACAGCGCACTGCAACTGACTTTCTTCCTCAAGTGTTCCTCATTCTGAAGTTCAAAAGTTGGTTGACTTGGAGAGTGGGCGAGGCTGAACCACACCCTTATGTCTGAGTGGACACAAGGAGCCGTAGCTTGGCTCGGTTGTCCCTATAGCAAGCTGCTTGCTGTAGGGGGGCGCTCGACAAGAGGGAGGGGCCAGGAACAGCAAAGAGGGACCCAAGAAGAAGAGGCTCCAGGCTGCTCTGTGCAAATCCACTGTACAGAGCAGGTAAGTATAACATGTTTGTTATTTGAAAAAAAAAACACTTTAGCGAGTGTCAGTTGCTCCATGCATTCATTGCCCAGTGGCCTCTCTAGTCCTGGAGCAATGACTTAGGGCTTGTTCATACCATCTGCACTGCTCTCCCTGCACTAACTACCCACCACGATACACTCCTCTCCCTGTACATACTACCCATCGCCATACACTCTGCACCCCTCTCCTGCACATACTACCCACCGCTATACACTCCTTACCCCTCTCTCGCACATACTACCCACCGCCATACACTCCTTACCCCTCTCCCTGCACTCCAACCATCGCCATTCACTCCTCTCTCTGCACATACCACCCACCTCTGTACACTCTGCACTGTCCATTCCCTATTTAACATTACCACATACTTCAATATGCAAGTTATGTCAGAATCTATTTAACCACCTAAGCCCCGGACCATATTGCTGGTCAATGACCGGGCCATTCTTTGCGATTCGGCACTGCGTCAATTTAACTGACAATTGCGCGGTTGTGCGACATGGCTCCCAAACAAAATTGGCGTCCTTTTTTTTTACCACAAATAGAGCTTTCTTTTGGTGGTATTTGATCACCTCTGCGTTTTTTAGTTTTTGCTCTATAAACAAAAATAGAGCCACAATTACAAAAAAAAATGAATATTTTTTTTACGTTTTGCTATAATAAATATCCCTCAAAAACAAGCGATCGCGGGTGCCCGGCGGTGATCGCACCTGCCGGGCATGCGCGTCGGGGTCAGGGGCAAGCGTGCCCCTATTGGCTGAACGGCAAGATAACGTATAGCTACATGATCTTGCCCAGCAGAGCCAGCCTGCTGCCGTATAATGTCACTTCAGACTCAACCAAGAAGGGCAGCAAGACTTGCCCTTGGTTCCTTTGCCTGCAACGTCTTCTCTGTGGTTTTGCATCATAAGTGGATTATTCTCTTTTACTCATTATTTGTTATTTATTTTATTTGTTACACATTTTTTTTTTATAAATTCATTAAGGGTTGGCAATTAATAAAACAACAGTAACTAAGTGGAGATTGGTACCCTCCCCCTCCTCTCCTCCCCTTGCGACTGTTCTTACTTGGCTTTTTCCCATTAACATCTGTTACCCAGTTTCGCTACCGTGCCACGCTCTTACCTCCCAGCGTAAGATTATATTGCTGTATACTGTAAGCCTTATGCACCCATCACTTCTGCATATCCCATTGTAAGCTTAAACCTTTTTGATTTTTACCACTTCTCTTCAAACTCCTCCCATTTCTCTTCGTCTCTAAACCTTAGGTATTCCAGGTTATAGATTTCCTCGACTCTATTACACCACCC